>JAQJVK010000006.1:59534049-59692881 GCA_035578135.1 Flexamia atlantica
AATAAGTTTTGCAGGCTCGAGATCGTGTTTCAAATTCGAGACGAAGTCGAGAATTCGAAACGATCGAGAGCAACAAGCCCTTTCGGGCGAGGTGCGAACGTTATTTTTCACCACACTACCCAATGTAATATATACCTACCCTAAATAATAAAAAAAACGAATGAATTTGATTCACTTGAAAACAAAAATTGAAGGTTACGATACAACTTCTTTATTATGATTCAAACAAACTCAGTTATTAAAATCATATGATCGCAATTATCCTGTCTTTGGAACCTATTGAATGCCGTATAATTATGATGTCCTGACGTTGTTTCAAGCAAATAAACGATCAGCTGACTTTCGGTCCTAGGCAACAAACTTTTTCGGTCCAGTGGCGGCAAACAGTGTGTTTCGGTCCACGTTTGACGTTTGTAAAACAGGTGATTTCGTCGTAGTCGTAGTGGTGAAAAATTTATTATTTACAGTCACATGTTTATTATTCATGTCAAACAATCATGTATGTAAGGGTAAAAATGCAAGTAAGGAAAATTACATTTTTAGTTGGATCGAAATTCTTTCCAAAACATCTTATCCCAATTAAAATTCACTCATCATACCTGATTTTATATTGATTTATTTTCCTTTAAGTAAAACTAACTATAGTCATTATAAATCCTTTTTTTAATTCCACTGCTAAATGTTTTTCCATTAATTTTCACCTTGAGGACGATGAACCCTGTTTACCACTTGCAATTTATGATCGCGCGTTGAGACGTATTTTACTTAGATTATGCCCACTAAAACATTGTAAATTTACCAATGACCAAGAGTCATCGGTCCCCGTGGGTTTCGCTCCCCTGTGGCGCGATGACATTGGGCCCCGGTCCCCAGTCCCCATCGACAGGAGAGGGTCGCTAATTGATGAGTGATCTCCTCGTTAACGTCACGTGACAACTCACGTGCAAGGCCCAGTGAGAGCGGCGTGGTGCAACTGTGCTGAAACTGAATCTCGCTGCAATCTTCGGTGACAAAAGCATGTCGCAATTGTACTGAAACTAAATCTCACGTGCAAACTCCAGTTACTGGGGTCTGGTGACACTATACTGGAACTGAATCTCCTAAGCAGGTTTCAGTGACAGCTGTATTAGAGCTGAATCTCACGTGTAAGCCCCAGTGACAGCTGTACTGGAACTGAATCTCACGTGCAAGCCCCAGTGACAGCTGTACTGGAACTGAATCTCACGTGCAAGCCCCACTGACAGCTGTATTAGAGCTGCATCTCACGTGCAAGCCCCAGTGACAGCTGTATTAGGGCTGAATCTCACGTGCAAGCCCCAGTGACAGCTGTTTTAGAGCTGAATCTCACGTGCAAGCCCCACTTACAGCTGTATTAGAGCTGAATCTCACGTGCAAGCCCCAGTGACAGCTGTATTAGAGCTGAATCTCACGTGCAAGCCCCAGTGACAGCTGTATTAGAGCTGAATCTCACGTGCAAGCCTCAGTGACAGATGTATTACAGCTGAATCTCACGTGTAAGCCCTAGTGACAGCTGCACTGAAACCGAGACTGGAACTTAATCTCACTGTTGTATGATGTTAATTTTGTCTTGCAAATAACCCAATAATATCAGCTTTTCAAGTATACACCGTTATGCTAAAACAATTACATATTATACAATACATAGTGTGAATAAGACGTATTTAAAAACTAGTCAACTATATTAATAGTCCAGTAAAAATACTGTTTAACCTAGAACAAATTGCAACACGAGCGTTTTTTACGGTATTCTGCCCAAAAGAAACGTGTATATTGTCATATCCAAAATCGGACAAAATCGGTCCATGGGAAATCCCTAAAAATCAAACCGCCATTTTGAAACGTAATTTTAGAGGATTTCCCCTGGACCGATTTTGTCCGATTTTGGATACGTTAAAGACCATCCTTTTCCCGACTTATAACCATAAAAAAATGCTCTTGTTGCAATTTTTTCTAGGTTAAGGGTGTTTTTTGCGTAGATTTACTGGACTATAAAAGAAATTTACTTTTTTATGCCCTCAAAATATTCAAACTATGTGATACTTTGTTTAATAATCGCTTTAAAGTATGGTTTTCAAATCATTCGATAGTTAATCATTGTTTTATCAAAACAAATCAAACCAATAATGGCATTCATATATGATGAATATGTCGGGCTATTTATAAACCTTTATCGGGGTATTTCGAGCTAATCTCAGAGCAAATTGAAAATTATATTAGTGTTCTACCCAAATACGCCGATAGTAGAACAATCTTAGGGTTACATTCTTGCATTGCTATTACCTGCGCCCGTATAGCCCAGCTATCAAGTGAAATTAATGAGGGACAGAGTTGACCTATACTAAAAATCGCCTAGACCTATCGGTCGAAAATCGATAAAAGAAAAAGTGATGGTTATTTTTTAAACCTTAACGCTATAAAATACAGGACAATGTTTCACGACCGTTTACCGTGTATATTAAACAAAAATATTCAGGTTTAAACTATTTTAATCAACCTTATATAAACGTTAAAATTATGTATCGTAGTTAAACTAGATCAAAATAATCGTAACAACTAGTATTTGTTTATCATTGATTATTCTAAATAAAAACACCTATTTGTAGGGAACGTGCAACTCACATCATGTTAGTAGGTGTGACTTTTACCTTATGTAACTTTTTTTAAATTTAATTTCAGCCTGGCACTTTTATCTATTCTTCTTTAATCATGCGAGGGGACCACGAATTCGGGCTTTGCCTTGGGGAAACCCGAATTACTATGTCAATTTATTTGTATATCGGTATGTACTCACTTATTATATATATATATGTTGCATATACTCAATGTATTTTTTGCCCATTTGTTTTTGGTGAATAAAGAATTTATAATTCATTTACTTATTTATTTCGGCCCATGGCAGAAAATGTTATGAAATTATATAGACTTTTCGTTTTTAATTTAATTAAATTTAACTGCAAAAATTAAATTACTTCTTAACTATTTTCAGCTGGTGGTAAAGTTAAAAATAAACAAATGTTCCTCCAATGTCATCGGGTCAAAGGTTGATCTTTCAAGCATTACAAATGTGATGATTTCTTTGTAATTGTCGACACCCAAGGACGTCATCAGATACGATATCGTGATAAGAATGATAAGGAGAAGGCAAGGTCTCGTCCAACGTCACCGCCTGACCCTGACCCTTGTGCGTAAGCTGCAACAAAAAGTTATAACAAACAATTTTTTATAATTAATAATGCAATAACTGCAGATAACTTATGAAGTAACTTCTATAAGTGCAAAGACCTCTCTAGAGATAGATGTTTTTGGCTCAGTTCGCATTAAAAATGCAAACGTTCATCAGCATTTGTTTAAGGGAATTAATAAATAATTTTAAATGGATTTGACTTAAGAGACTCACGGAGGTCATTACCGGGTAATTAGTATATTGGCACAAAGGACGAAAGTACCCCCCAAATCTAACTCTGGGAAAGAGAAGCTTCCGGACTCGGCCGGCACGCTGCGAGCCCTTTTCTCGATCCTAGCTTGACGCTCAGGCAATCGGATTTTGTGCAGTTGGTCAGCAATCTGCCCAAGACCGATGCAGATCCAAGATCTGCCTGCCGATCGGTTTTGAAGCTCACCGATGCTGAGCTAGTCAAAAGAATCACGATACATCGACCATTGTCATTTCGTCTCAGCGAGAATACAAATCGCACAGTTCTGTTCTGCAATTTCTGAATCCTTTACCATCATGCACCGTGATATTGGTTCCAAAGGCCGATTAACAATAGCAACAAAGAGGATCAAAGACCGCATGACCGCAGGAAATATCCCGAAAATATCCGGAAACACCTCACAATAGTGAGTCACGCCGTGCATTCCACGTCATGCAATTCTACAACATTGGTCTTATGAGCCGTGCCGTACGTTTGTGGGCTTCGGCGTGCGCGGCACGTCTCATAAGACCAATGTTAAGACGTTGCATGACGTGCAATGCACTTAAGATGATGGTCATCTTAACAGGGACGACTCGGATCCAAGAGTCTTGACTTTATTAAGAAATGGTCAAACTCTCGCCGAGAGGCCAAGGGCGACCTCTACACCGCTCTCGCTGGGGGCCCGAGCCGACCTCTACACCGCTCTCGCTGGGGGCCCGAGCCGACCTCTACACCGCTCTCGCTGGGGGCCCGAGCCGACCTCTACACCGCTCTCGCTGGGGGCCCGAGCCGACCTCTACACCGCTCTCGCTGGGGGCCCGAGCCGACCTCTACACCGCTCTCGCTGGGGGCCCGAGCCGACCTCTACACCGCTCTCGCTGGGGGCCCGAGCCGACCTCTGCACCGCTCTCGCTGGGGGCCCGAGCCGACCTCTACACCGCTCTCGCTGGGGGCCCGAGCCGACCTCTGCACCGCTCTCGCTGGGGGCCCGAGCCGACCTCTACACCGCTCTCGCTGGGGGCCCGAGCCGACCTCGCGACCTCTGCACCGCTCTCGCTGGGGGCCCGAGCCGACCTCGCGACCTCTGCACCGCTCTCGCTGGGGGCCCGAGCCGACCTCGCGACCTCTGCACCGCTCTCGCTGGGGGCCCGAGCCGACCTCGCGACCTCTACACCGCTCTCGCTGGGGGCCCGAGCCGACCTCGCGACCTCTGCACCGCTCTCGCTGGGGGCCCGAGCCGACCTCGCGACCTCTGCACCGCTCTCGCTGGGGGCCCGAGCCGACCTCGCGACCTCTACACCGCTCTCGCTGGGGGCCCTAGCCGACCTCGCGACCTCTACACCGCTCTCGCTGGGGGCCCGAGCCGACCTCGCGACCTCTACACCGCTCTCGCTGGGGGCCCGAGCCGACCTCGCGACCTCTGCACCGCTCTCGCTGGGGGCCCGAGCCGACCTCGCGACCTCTACACCGCTCTCGCTGGGGGCCCTAGCCGACCTCGCGACCTCTACACCGCTCTCGCTGGGGGCCCGAGCCGACCTCGCGACCTTGTGGCGCTATAGATGTAGTACACAGTGCACCTCTCTGTATGAGCTTGAGAAAATTGTCTGTTGACAAAAAACTTTCAAGGTCAGTATAGGTTTCTTAAATATAATCTTGGATTAAATCAGCAACATAGCGTAAAAAACCTCTCCTTGAAAAGGGTATGGACCATTTGCTTCATAACCATCACTTCCCATTTCAGCAGAAAAAAAGAAAAAAAAACTTAATCACAACCTCTAACTTAGACCTACACCACCTACAACTATAACACTCTTTAGGGATTTCCACATGTTATTCATGTCCACATTTGAGTATTTGAGTTAATGGTATCTCTCAAATACAGTTTGACTCCATAGATCAAATTTTTTAACTCATTTCTCACGTCTTTATAACTGTCTAAATATTCACTGCCCCTGGATTTCCAGTACCTAATAACCTTAGTTTATTTTATTCTTTAGCCCTCTCATTTCATTACTATCTGCATTCTTCTGGCGCTTGTTCGTGTCACTTTCTTGGTCACGATCGTATATATAGGCCTGGATTCGCCCTTGCTCGACGGTAGTGAACTCTCACCATTATATAGGATTGAAGGTGATGCTACATATAAAGAGTATTATTTTTCGTGTAAATCAGATAGTATCAACATGGTAGGTACATTTCAAACCTCACGTTTACAGTAATTTTGTATCCAATTTTAAAACATTTTTCCCGGTCTGTCACCTGCAAGTCTCTTCGGCCCAAGTCCGACAGAGCAGGAGGTATGCACAGACAGTGTGCCTCCATCATGACTCAGGCCGCCATGACTCACATGGACACTATCTGATTGTCGGCAATCACTCTGCCACTGACCTTGCGGTAATGGCCGTGTTTACACATCGGTTGCGCATCCGACTCCGCGCCATGTCTCTAATTTGCCTTGAAAGGAGCAAAAAACTTCCTGTAAATAAAACTGGTTAAAGTATTTGAGGGGTTGTAACTTTCCTCGCGGGGCTTCTAAAAATAGAGTTGTTTAGAGAGAGGCGATGAAGGAATGTACTAAACGGAACGGAATTTGTGGCTATGGAACTAGGCCCTACACGATAATGGCTTAATCAAAGCGCAAATTCATTAACTCTTGGTTGGATTGCAAACGGAAAAAAAACTTCCGTAAACTTTGTTGCGATGACTTAAAAGAATAAAGGCCTTATAACAAGTGTAAAAATCGTCCGATGAATTGTGTTTGAGACTCAAACACAATTGAGTGCTTTGAAACGATAATGGCAGTAAGTAATCGTAAAAAAAAAACACTCAACAGTACACCTCGGATTATCCGGATTAATGCGGCGGAACAATGATCCGGATAATAAAAAATCCGGATAATCCGAGGTCATTACAATATCGCCTAAATAGTCATCGCGTACCTTCGCCCCTGCTAATTTGATGCTGAAAACGGCGTTAAAAGACTAAACAATATGTTAGTCTCTCAAATTATACCGGAGTTTAGTTTTGAAACAAATTTAAGAACTAAACTTCATTATTAACCATACGAATATATAATGTTAACTTTTACCGTACTTACGGTTTACGTTTAAAATAAAACGCCGGATTAAAATATTCATTTTATTGAGATTAAAAATCATAACTCAAAATAACTCAAACTTGAAATAATCACGACGAAACTAAAAGTAACTCAAAACTTATTAAGTAACTCTCCTTAAGGAATAACGTAAAACACCAAATGATATCAATAATCAAACTCGCAAATTTGCCGAAGGCTATAACTTTGATGATTACTGCTAGCGTCCCAAGTAGCAATCCAGAAAACTACGTTCATGAAAATGTTATAATGAACTGTTTAGGCAATGCGATTCCTTCAAACATTGTGATTGCAAATGCGTACAGTATACCCTAGTGTATTAAATTGTTAATTTTACTTTTAGAAGGCGCATTTCACCCGTAAACTTGCTAAAATCATGTTTTTGCTGTGAGTTTAACTTTTTAATTCCTCAGATAGACCGGTCCGGATAATCCGGGATCCGGATAATGTTGGGTCCGGATAATCCGAGGTTTGCTATTGGGAAAAATGTTTTTAAGACAAGATTATAATTGTCTAATCAAATTTCGGATAAGAATAAGTAATACAATAATACAACCAGCGTTATTAAGATATTCTTATTCTCTGAATAGTCGATTATACTGTGCAAGGCGAGGGGTATATTGGTATATTATTCTAAATATGTTGACAATGTGGACATCTCGCCCCAAGGTCTCCCCTAGGAGAGGATTGCGCGCGTTTCTCAGCACAAACAACTGGAACTAAAGAAATTCTTCAACTTAAGAAATTTCTGAAAGTATTTTTGAGAGAGTTATTTAGGTATTTACTATAGTAAATACCGGAAGGCATTCGTTTACTTCCAGTTCAAGGCGTAAAACGAGTTTGTGTCTCAGAACCAGAATCCGTGCTGTGATAAAACATACAACTGCAGATTGGGAAAGCAAAATCCAGGTATGATGAAATTCTGAACTAAACTCTACAACAACGCCACCTGCAAGTTGTTTGTTGACATGCCAACACCTACTAGATGAGATGATTGTTGGTCATGATAATTTCCACGATTTATTACGCCGTTAAGTTGAATAATTAACGATCGCCGAAGAGCAAAAACATGTTTACAACAGACGATAATCACTCCACTCACCGGCGGTGCCGATGTTGTTTGGTCGGGTCGGTAATTGCAGGCACGGAGAGTCGTACTTGACACTCGTTATCAGCGGAGGTGTGTCTCTGTTATCACCTGTCAGCCGCTGTGACGTCACTTCAAGGTCAAGGTCAAGTGCGCTTCAACCTACCTGCTTCGAGTTGTTTGTACTACACTGACTGAGACGTTGTCATTAAAAAAGTCTAGTCATCTCAAGTTGAATTTGATTTGTTTAGTTTTTGTAACAAATAGCCTGATTTAGTATATAAAAATTTTCAGTTGACTCGATCGACTCAACTTATGAGGTTTGCTGTAAATTGGCCAAGCACCTCAAGGACGGAATAGTGCGGTAGCTCCGTACCGGCCCGTTCGATTTTATCGAGATATATACCAAATTAAAGGAAATATAGCCATGTTTTATGTTACAGAGTTTCAACCTTTTAGATATCTTTGAACAATCCATTTGACGAAAATCGAAAAATATCGGAGTTTCCCCAATTTTTAGCCAATTTCCACAGACGATTATTACAAAATATTAACTTTGTTGTCAATTTTCATGGTTTGAAATTTAGAGCTGTCTCATAAATAGTCTAGTAAAAAATAAATATTAGGGTTGCTGTGCAAAAGGTCGGGTAGTAAAGATTTTCGGATATGTTTTTAGGGGCCATCCATAAATAAACGCCCAAGGGGGAGCGGGGGTTCCGGTAGGGTTGGGAACCGTTACGGGGGCATGGGGAGGGTGTTAGACGCAGCGTTATGTAACTGCTAAAACTCAATAATGTGTGTCTTATTTTATTCAAAATAAGGTTTCTCTAGTTAAAATTCAAGTTTTTTTTATATTGTTGAATGCGAGTATTATATTTTCTCATAAGAATGCAAACGGAACAAAGTTTGAACAACGTCTAATTATATAAAAAATTGGAAAAAGAATTACTTTTTGAATGAACTTGGTAGGACCGGGTTGGATGCACTGTTCGGACAGATCTTAAACGTTCATGCCAAAAAACCCTAGGACGGAGTAATCCACGGTGCCAGCAGTCGTGACAGGGTCTGGCCACATAACCACTCCATGGGAGGACGAGTGAAGATTATATATATTTTTTAATTTAATTCCTTTTACTGTGTGTAGTATGATGTGATGTAATACATTAAGATTTGATCAAATATTTATATTTGTTAATTATTTGTTTGTGTTCAGTTTAAATTTGTCTGTTGTTATATATTAGAATTTTTAGAATAAGTTACATCGGGGGGGTAATGACACTGCGTAACGTAATTTTTATTTTTTTTCGCCGTTACAGTTCCGATACAAAAGGGGGATGAGGGGTCTAAAAATGCAGATTTTAGCGCTACATAATTTATGGACGACCCCTTAGTATTGAACTGACAACATAAAATCCAAGTTTTCGACCTCGAGCTTCCCCGGATTATCCATAAAAGCTGTAGAGCTGCAAAAGCACTCAAATTATTGTCGGGAATTTAATCATCTTTAAATTTGTAATTTGGTAAATTTCCGCAGAATGCATAGTTAATATCCGAAGATATGATCCTTCAAAGATTGGAAAATTCTTCTATTTGATTAACGTGGGAAATTTTTAAAATTTCGGACGCCACTATGGCAGAGCCCAAAAAAGTTATTTGGACGAAATGAACAGCATCATACATACAATTTTCTATGCGAATTTACACTACTGAACAGCCTGCAGCGAAGTTGCCTTTGGACCATTATTAAAACAAACCGTACTGTAGCTTTTTACATGTACCACAGAGGTGCATGTACTTAGTTATGTGAGAAGATTGAGTTTGTTTGCTGTTAAGTAGCTCGGAAACAGTTTGTTTAATAGCCATTGGCCATTAAACTTGGAATGCTCATGTCTGTCTACAGCTGCATAAGTAAAACCAGGAATTTGATGAATTTAATCATGTGAAATCGTAGAAATCCTTGAATCCTTCCACTTTCACTATCCCTCTATTATTCAGTCATACAACACTCGCTACGCTACGCTACAGACATAGCCGCGGCGGCTGGAGGTGGGAGAGTTGGAGGGGGCAAGCAGAAAACCACACCACTCAAAAGAACCAATAGGAAGCCAGTTAAGTCAGTGGGCACGCGACGTCAGCCCGTCAGCGTCAGACGACAGTGAAAAGCCCGTATCCGTCCGTCGTCGTTCAGTGAGCGCGAATATTGTCTCGTTATCGTCAGTCAGATAAGGGGAACAAAACTAGTCGCGTTTAGAATTACTCGTCAGTAGGGAGCGAGAGCCCAGCGTGGTTCAGTAGACACTTCGCTTTATTAAAACGGGAGTGTTTGCTGAAATTGCGTGAATTGGCGAAACAATTTTTTCAAACCTTGGGTTTTAATAAGTGGTTAGGCCTAATTCAACAACATCTAGTCATCAATTATCGTGTGAAAGAAAATTATTATTTACCATGGCTATTCCGCACTGTCCTACATCACATTCGTTATCTAGTGAAAGTTCAGTGAATCGAAGAATGAACAGGAAAATGAACCTGTCTTTCGCGGGATGTGGTTTTCTCGGTATTTATCATGTTGGAGTTGCAGTGTGCTTCAAGAAATATGCTCCGCATCTACTGTTAAATAGAATATCTGGTGCCTCTGCTGGTGGAATCGCTGCATGTTTCCTTCTGTGCGATTTGCCAATCAGTAAGTAAACATAACCTCTAAACTGTGTACCATACAAGGAAACTAATTTAATTTGTCGTATGATTTAATATCAAGATGATTGGGACAACATTCAAGATTTATAATTTGACAGTTACTATCACAGTTTGTTTTTGATGCAATCAGTTGACTGTCTTCAAGGCCATTAGCTCATAATTGGTTCAAGGTTAGGTTTGGCCAGTTGGCTCGTTGGAAAGTGGTCCGGGTCGAAATTCCTCAGGCAGCCGAAAAAGGATAATTAGTTGATAACCTATTAAATATCAATATTAAATTTAACATAAATTATTCTCAACTGAGAACAGTATTATTATTGTTCCAAAGTGAGCTAGGCAATTTATCATATATCTGGAATTAGCCTTAACAACCAAAATAAACTTACTTCAACTAACTCATTATGTAAGAAAACTCACATTATTTTCTTCATTGTTAAAAAAAAATTTAAAAGAAAACTAACCCATTGAAGGTGATTGTGAACTACAATAATTGTAAGTTAGGGCCTACATTAAGTCAGCCATGTCGACTACAAAATCTTTGTAAAAAATATCACATCTTTCATTTATTTTTATTGGTCATTTGACATTTAACTTACAGTTTGCGCATTATATCTCCGGCTATGACCTCTGCGCTACTAACCGTGTCATGATATTTTTAACATATGATGTTGGTAAACTAAACATTTGACAAGCAGCAATGTTTTAGAAAATGTTTTCAGAAAATTACCCCCTCTCCCCCGGCACCATACAATCAGCTGACTCAGTCGTAGCCGGAGATATAATGCGCGAACTGTACATGCATTGACAAGTCATAAGCTCCATGTATATACAATTGGTCATTAATACATTTAGCTATTACAGGCTGTTACAATATCAATGTCAAATAATTTAAAGCATTGTTAGAGGCAAGAGTAAAAGTTACATAGAATAGGCTACCTATTATAATAAAACACAATAGGTGACCTAAATTTAAAGCAAATTCACTAGCAGTAATGAAGAATAAAATTAAATAGAAAATATAACAAACAAAATATTAAATAGGCCTAATTTACTTGCTAGCCTGCTTACAATTATCAAAAATCATAGATTCAGGCAAATTAAAAATTCACCAGTGTGATAAAAAGAGTTGCATCATAACAAATTAAATAATTTCTTTTTGAACACTTTCAGGCTTAAGTTGTCAACATGGTTTGAAATCATCAATCATAAATTTTTATTAGATAGATCTTTCCATTGGACTTCTGTGTAACTGCAGCCATGGCCCTAGTGAAGTTTAAAACTATACCGTATGCCTAATTTAACTCTTTAAATTCCTGTTTAGTTCCTCAGGAATATGATAATTCCTGAAATACTAAGGCTATTAAGAAACCTGTGATGAGGCGCGGTAATTATATTGTAAAACTGTTACGTTTAGGACTACTATAGATAACAAGTAAGTTAATAATGTCCCACAAACTCGACACTCATTTACCTTGGCAACCAAATAACTTGACCCTGACCATTTCAAAAAAATTGGCTTTTCGTCAAAATTATTGTTTGCAGATGCGATCTGATTTTTAGATAGTAACACCAACAAACACAGAACTTATAGAAAGGTATGATTAAGCTAATGAATTAACATGATTAATTCATTGTAGTAGCCTAGCGTTGTCTGTGAATTCATAGATGTATTTACAGTAATTTAAGCCTGATAATCCGGCAGTTTTTAAACTTACCTAGGACTGGAAAAACTTCCACAAAAATGCTGAGTTTGTAGAACTTTACTGAATTCCTAATAAAGTGGTATAAAAGCTGTTTCATAGATTGACTTATTATAAACTTTTAGGGTAATTTACAGCAGGTTTACCTAAGGAATTAGGTTACCTAATGCAAGAAGCTCTTAAGATAATCGGAATATCTACTCACAATTCAATTCAGTGCCCCCCTTAACCATCAATTCACTCGCTCAAATGCCTAGGCATTAGGCCTACTAAGTGTTAGGCCAGAGGCCTTTAATTAACAACCACAGTAGACGCCCTCTAGTTCGGCCACCTCGGGACCGGACCACCGGCCGGACTACAAAATTGCCGGACTATACGGATGTACTATCAAAATGTAAAGTAACCCTGTTAAATTCATAACCTATGGTTAAAAATCAATAAAGCACGTTATTTAAACATGTTTGCAGTGCTTAATTGCCAAAGAAAATATTTTGACGTCTCTATGTTGAACTGTCATATTGCGTCACTCGTAGATAAGTTCATTTTTACCTATACCGTACTGAGTATATAAAAAGTGAACGGAAAAACTCATTATGCGCTGTAAAAACACAGTAGAAATTTATTTGGTAGAATTAATGTACACATATTACTTGAATCATAACCTATAAAAATTAAAAGAAATCTGTCACTTTCTTTTATTATGCAAACGAAATCCCAGATCAAATCTTACTGTACAGTCCGTCTATTGAAAGGATAACAACATAATTTTTTAGTTGAGGTCCAGTGTGTCCATAAATTACAAGCTTGCCCGTAAAGTAAACTGACATAATTAGTTTACTTCTACGGTTGGAAATTAAACATTATTCAGGATAAATCCTGTCGAAGGTTATTTCCCCGCAGTACGGCTAGTTATATGACGGATATCCCCTCCTATGAATGGCCGGCCGATCCAACCGAAGCCGAACTAGAGGGCGTCTACTGTAATGAAAACATTATGGCCAAGAGAATACTGTAAATAGGCCTATCCTAAATAAACTTGAGTTATTTTTGAAACAGGCAAATAGAAATTTAGATTGTTTTCATATTTTCGTTTTATATAAAATAAACTATATTTTAGAACAGTTTTCATAAAAATGTCTGAATGTTCATCAGAGAGTTTAATAACGTACCAGAATCTGACAATTTATAAAATAACTTAGTCTGCACATAATATCGGAAAATTTTTACTTATAGTCATGACCCTATCATTAATTGGCCGCACTCTGTGGAAGTTGTACCCATTAATCTTTGTTTAAACTTTACTTCAGTTTATTGGAAGAGAAGTAACTTAATCAAATTTATTCCTAAGCACCTAAAACTAATTTATTTCACAAAATATTAAATAAGTAAATGACTCCTTTCATAATCCTTGTAAATTTTCATCATTTGTCGACAGTCCTGTCTAAGGAACATCTCGGCCTTAAGTCAGTAATAAGACCACAAGATCGCGCCAGAATCACCCTTCACTAATACAGTATGTCATTCATACTTGGCTTAAAATACCTCTACCTGGGTAGGTCGCCATTTCAAAGTAATGTAGGCTTATCTAATGTATCAAGTGCATTGGAGTCTCCCCAATATTTATTTATTTATTTATTTATTTGGCCATTCAAATGTACAAGTAATAGCCTACGTCAGGATTACAATAGAGGTTTCTTCATAAATTATACAGTCCATTTCTTGCATAAAACAACACCTTGCAGCAAAATAAATAGTTACACCATGCACATGCATGAAAAACTTAAGTTAAAAAACAGGCAAAAAATAAAAGCACGCCATGCACTTCAAGCTGCATACAATACCTACATTAGCCTACACATCAACGAATTCTTTCAGTTCATATAATGGATTTTCTAAAAGCCAATTTTTTATGATTGTTTTGAATTTTGGTAGAGGTAACTCCCTCACTGATGTTGGTAGGTAGTTAAAATATACAGGAAAGCAGTTGAGTGATTTGCTTAGCCTATGTCTTTCAATAAAAATGTTGGTCTGATTCCTTGTCTGATACCTGTATGTATATGATGGTTTCTTAACATTAGGTGTTCCTTAGACTTAATTTCCAAAAGACATTGAAAAATATAAACATTGAATATGGCCATAATCTTATTTTTGCAAAACAATGGTCGACAGTGACAAGGTGCTGGGCTCCACTCAGCACTCTTAACAGCTTTCTTCTGCAAAAGTAGAATCTTGTGAACTTGGGAAGAATGGCCCCACAATCTTGTGCCATAAACAATAATCGAATGAAAGAAAGCAAAGTAGTATTATGACCAACTAGTGGAAACTCCCTGCTCGCCAGCTTTGAAGTTTCTGTTTATGGTTTGCAGATAAATAAATAAATCATTAAAATCAGCTAATCCTTAATATTTCCATTCCAATGATCAATCTTACAGACAAATACAAAACTTAAAGGACGTCTAGGGCTTTCACAAATTTTATTTCCTAAAAAACCATATCAACGCTCATATTTTGTTAGAGGAAACAACATGATTTTTAAGCCTTTAAAAAATAACTTCTGTAGGCTAATCACAATTTGCATATGCATGCCATATTTTGTGATTTAAAACTGTAATCTGTCTTGGTTCAAGTGTAATTGAAATTAATTAAGAAATAAATTAACGAATTTAATAAGCTTTGCTGGCAATCAAAATTTATTGAAGTCTATGGAATTACGACAACAAAATTTCTTACTTCTAATCTTTAAAGAAACTGAAAATAGCCTATCATAGAATGATAATGTATCATTTGTTAAACATGATAAGACCCAGTTAATCGGTTTTTATCAGCGTGTGTAAACATAAGTTTAGTTGTGGGTGTACTGTAGCGATGAAAATTCTAGCAATATATACCTGTGTCTGAAGTTGTTTTTTGTTAAATGTCAAATAAATATATTACGGTGGTTTTCTTTTTTCTAAAAATCAAATTGATATTTACAGGGTTGCCAGCAGCCGGGAATTCCGGGAAAACCGGGAATTATGCGTGAATTTCACACTCCGGGAAAAAACCTATGAATTATGCGTGAATTTTTCGAAAGATCCTTGAATTTTATAAAAATCATGTAAACTCTAAGATAGCGATAGTTTGGCCTGTCGGTCTATAATATGGTTATTTATCGATCAGATCGGTCAGTTTCGTGGATTTTTTTGACAAAGCATAAGTTGCCGTTCGAACGAAACACGAAGACAAAGTGATTCCAACGTTGAGAGAGCGTTGCCAAAAGAACTGGAACTGTTATATTATTCCATTCTGGTTCCGGGAACTGTTTCGACTGTCTGTTAATACGTTCCATAACGAGATCTTTTTCCGATGTAGTTTTCGTAATTCTCGCAACGAATTATGGCACGAAAGAACAGGTACTACTCATCCATGGAACGGAATTATAGGGCTTTTGTCCTATAAAGAGTCACCACTTTTATTGGCGTAGCCGATGTCAGTGCGTTCGTTTCACCAAGAAATACCGTAACTACAGTCGGAACGGAACTAAGAGAACATGTTCCGCGGCCGATACGGGACGGTCGAAACAGTTCTCGTTCTGGAACTGCAAAGCAGACACCAGTGACGTACTAGTCGAAGAGAAAACTCAGCTGATACGAGGGCGTGCCAGTGTTCCCAGACGTACGATAATTTTGTATGTGGTACGATCCAATTTGTGTCTGGTACGATAGTTTGATTATGTTTTAAACCCCGTGTTGTATTTTATTTTCACTATTGTTAAAGATAAATTAATACCGTTTTAGTATTAAAAATGGATTTTTGGCAGTATTACAGGGGTTTCTTGTTAACATTTCACCAAATTTACGAGTTTCATTGGAAGAGTACGGTAATTTAGGTACATTCAAAATAACTTTCCTGGTCTGGTACGATAATGTGGCTTTTAAAACCTGGGAACACTGACGTGTCCATGAACCCTCCAAGGATAGCGTTGGGTTTACAACGATAAGGTTCGGTTAAATATCGACCTTATCTACCGAATGACAGACATCAACTTTTTAGTTTTGGCTCGGCTGGCTGCTTCCTGTCGTCGTCATCCCTCTGTTTTCGTTTTAATTCCAAACTCCAATGCCTGTCGTTTTTAACTAGTCATTATTGTGAATCGGTGGTGCTAATAAATACGTCATATCTGTACCACAGATTCTTCTTTTGGGACTCTTCCAAGTTTACAAATAAATAAATGACTGTATGACATGACTGTCCAACAATTACGCAATTAAATGTATTAGATTATTAAAATGCAGTGGCCAGGGTACTATTTTCTATACATTGTACTGTAATGTCAATGAAGACTTAGACGATGAGTAATATTTTACTTTGACTACTGACAAATTTGCCCATGTTAAAAATTGTTAATGTTGATTTCTTTAACAGAACCGTACGCTGATAACAGTTATGATGACTATAATAAATACAGAGGAATTAAAAATCTTCCAGTACCGTACGCAATCGTCGGATAGATTAACCAAACTTTCCTAATTCAAAAATAACTTAGGCCCTAATCCTACATTCCTATAAATTGATCTGTCTTTGGGATATTGGGATAACACTTTACTCTAAAAACGTTTCTCAGGGCCTATAGATATTGCAAGCAAACAAACTGGCAAAGAAATATTTACATTTATTTGTAAGCATCCGAGCAGAGAGCCTATTTCATGATTTCAACACTCTCTGGCTATTAGAAAAAGTTTATCCTCAATTGTTATACTGAACAGCCATCACTAAGCCTGCAGGCCATGCTTGACCTAAATTTTATCCTTATATAATTTGGAAAGTTGGGCCGGGCGTTTTTATGTTGAGACGACAATGTTTAAAGAGCCAATCGATTTACGATATTCGATAGTAGTTCGTACTACGACGATCGATATTTTAACCGAATGCCTTCCTTATCGTTGTGAACTCAACGCTATTCTTCCTCCAACCCTTCGCAGTGTGCGCATGCGCTACCTACCGCTTACAGACAAGTGATCGGGTATTTCGCGCGCTAATGACGGCGAAATGTCCTACGTCCTACAGCAAACGGAGAAAACATCGATTACCGATTGAAGGAAAACGTCGATATTCAAAAAATGGACGAGTCCATCGTTTATTTAGTACAAGGGTAGGAGCATGGTGGAGTGTAATGTCCTCAGACGTGTATCAGCAGTAGGCCTATATTTAAAATTACAATCGTAATTTATTTGCTTCCAAAATCACTCGTATTCTATTTCCCCGCCTTCATACTGTGCATACGAAGTTCACGAAGTTCTTAGCATGCGCAGTGACCAATGACAGTGTTTCATTGATAGGGACTGCGGACGCCGAATCCGAATAGGGCTGCCGTCAGTCCATCACTACTTTGTCATGAGCTCTTGCGCTGTGTGTGAAGGCCTGCACTCGGCTGACTTGATATCCGTAGTGGCGGTGTCGAAATAACAAATAAATGTTTAAGTTATGATATTTCTTTGTTGCTTCTATTTTAAAGTTACCCGTGACATCAAATTCTCTCTATGGATTTTGTTTTGGAATCCAGTCTTATATACTCTAAATGAATCTGTTTGTACGAGCAACAATTTTTTTAGTGCAAGGGTTTTGGAATTTCATTTTTAGATGGAGTTTTTGGCCACGAGGAATCGATTTGTACTGGTTTCAAGACTGGGAAAAATCTGGTTCCTGTCCAAACCGTTTTCCCTGTCATCATAATCCGTTTGAAGTGTCCATGTCATCGTTATGGACACATTTAACCAAAACTGCAAAATAAAATAAATAACCAAAAATAAAATAAAACCTATTTTATCAGAGCACAGCTTAATTAATTCATTCGTCAATACATTGGGGTGCATTTTCTAAATCATAATAATTCATACTCACACTATTTTAATGGATGTATTAAATAGGCCTAGTGGTACAACAAAAATTATTTAAAAGTTGTGAAGAAAAATGATTCGTCCAAACTCAAACTTGACTTACCAAGTTCACACAGAACGGACGTGTGGCGGAGTCGCGGCACGGTCATATTCCTTTCCCTGTCGCTCCCATCATCCAATGTACACACGATCGACGTGGCGCGGGAGGGCGGCCGCCCGCGATCGTCTGTGAATTGTGCGATAAGTTTCATGGGAGCGACAGCGAAAGGACATATGTCCGTGCCACGACTCCGCCACTCGTCTGTTCTGTGTGAATTGGCCCTTAGAAATGACAAGTATAGGCCTTGAATTTTGACTATTTTGACCGGGAATACCGGGAAAGATGCGTGAATTTTTTGGAAACCATTTGCTGGCAACCCTGATTTACATAAAAACAAGGTGGAAATATTTATGAAACATTAATTTTATTCAAGAGTGTTTTTATTGGGCTAGATTAAATTAAATACATTTAATCAATCATACATAATGCAAATTTTCTAATATGAAATCCAGAACTAGGTTCTACATATAATATGTTGAATTTATAAAAACTTATTTCAATATTTCGGACGGTTATCTTTAATTTCCGAAATATATTTGACCAAGAATAATTTATTCCTTCAGAATAAGATTGCCGCGTAGGCGGGTGGGCCTAGTGTCGTAGTCTCCGTTATCAGTTTATCTCCGCATGGCTGGATGGTTGTTGTGGTGGTCGGGAGGAAGCCCTGACACGTGACTGGTCTTCAACGGCTTCTGGCTCCCCTCGCCTCGGCGCGACCTTGCAGACTTGCAGCTGCCTGCGCCTCCCGTCTCTATTGCGACTAATAATTCTGTTCTGAGCAAAAGCCATCGTATGTTGTAGGCCCGATCAGGGCAATAGAGAGTTTGCCCTGAGGCTCGATGCACTGTTTCAAATTTGGCTAGCGTAAACTATTGTCAGGCTATTGTACTTCTTTAGTAAAATTTAAATTACGTATTTTTAAAATTTTTCATCTCGTCCAATTATAAGTTAATTTGACACCAAGCATCAGTCGCCAATCTACTAATATCAAAACGGAAACTGCTTGGAATTTATCCAAGTAACTAGCAACTTATCCAAGTAACTTTTTTTAACTTTAGGGAAGTGCGACTTTAGAAGTTGTTTTTAGTAGACAAAAAAAAACACACGCATATTTACCATCTTTTGTGATACCGTTAATGCAATTGTTGGACATTTTTAGAAAAATAACCCCAAATGCTAAATACAGCGATGTAGGCCTAAATACTTATTGTTTGAGGTATAGCTAGAGACTAAACAACTAATATACCGTAGGATTCTTCTTCCTCTGTATTAAAATAAGCCACACGATCGAGAGGAAATGAAAATTTCTTTGCTGTTTTTAACCACGGACACTTGTTTATCTCTGACTAGCAGTTCCCGTGGCTTCGCTCACGACAAACACTTAAGTCTAACCTTGATTTGACGAATCTGAAGGGACTAAATGAAAAAAGGGTTATACCAAGGAATTTGTAATGTAGAGGTATGTTTACGTGTTGTGGCGTTGTGTAGGTTTAAAAAACAGTTAAACTCATATTACAGTCGATGGTGTAGGTTTTTTTTACAGTCATAACTCTAAAACGGCAAGACCGATTTTAACCTTAAATGTGTCAATTTTAAGGTATTTCTGTGCTTATTTGCCAATATAGCTTAAAATTGTTAAATAGAGTATCAATAAAGTACAATAAAGAGCTGAATTTTCGGAACAGAGGCGCTGTCCGTCGACAGTGTTTCAAACTGATTCACTTAACATATATAAATGTGTACAGAACCCTCTAAGTAGGGATATTCAATGTTTTTTTCAGTTCCGTCCACCGCCTTAAAGCAGAGGATAAATTAGCGCTTAGGAATGGAATAGTTCAAGCTGGCTCCGTCGTCCGCGCTTCCACTCATTTTCTAAATTTAAAAGTTAGAATGTTTGTAAAATAAAATTTAAAAAACAGATTAAACATGGTCAAAGATTACAGCAATACAAAACACTAAAAACTCCCGCTGCTGAAATAAAGATGGTGCCATATACTGAATTTATGATTAAAAAGATTAGGTTTTAAAATTAATCTAAATGTAACTTTTATATAGTACATAATTATGTCCAGTAAAATATATCAACAAAAAAATCATAAAACCGTGATGAAAAAAATCAAATTATAATCAGCTGTAACAGTGTATTTTGTACATTTGTGAAGCTAACTCCCAGCTGCTTGATTGAATAAACATTGAAAATGTAAACAAAAGATCGTCCAAAACACTTTTATGTGGGAAAATTTGAAAACTTCGACCTCGTCAAAAACCCCTTTATACTATGAATCATGTAAAATCCTTTCTTAGCGGATACCTACACCCTAAAAGGAACGTCCACGCAAAACTTCTAGGTCCTAGGTCGTATAGTTTGTGCGATAGTTAGGGCTGTGCGATGATAGGTGAGTCGTAATTGACAAATATATAGTAGAAGATTCGACTCATTGATGTAATTTATTTGTTTATTTTGTTTTTCAAACGGTTCTGTTTTGTACACATGCAGTTTAAATTGATATTGCGTGGTCTGGGGCGGTGGTCCCAACCAAGGCCACACTCCCAACACATATAGTTTCGTACATGATTGTTTTGGATTATGTTTATTAATCTCTATAATATAAAATGAAAATGACCATACAGTAGGCCTAGTGTTAGCTTTAAACTCCGTGGTCCGTTGGGTGTTAAGCGTTCACATGTAGTGACAGCACGATACACGCAATGCGTTTTACCAGCCGGCAGTGAGAGCCGTAGAAGCAGAACCAATTATGTTGCTTCTTTTGTACTTCTACTCGTACCGACGACGCCATGCATGATAATGATGAATGACTCAGCATGTAACCTGTCTACGGGTCAAAGTACTGGAGGCAGGAGAGAAAACGTCGACTCCCGATAGGTCACGAGGTGTTGTGCTACCTGCTTCACGGATATTCAACGTTTAACTTCACCAACAGGAATGAAGAGATGCCTTTAAAGTTTGTTGTTTGTTGTTCTTCTTGTCTAACTCGATGGAAATATTTTATTGGATTGGAACATCGGTTTTATGTTATTCAAGCAGTTAATTTTAAAATTCATTATGGGATTTATGTGGTATATTTTTAGGACGATTGGCGCGAGTTGTTTACTAAATTAACTTAAGAAAGAAAGCAGGTTTATGGCACATTTGCAGTTATCTCTACGATTTTCTGCGCAAATAGGTTTTACGTAATATTTTGCTTGTTAATGATCATCCATTGACGTCAGAATTATCAAATTCAGTTATTTATTAGGTAACTTGATATCTTTAGTTCTATTTTAATCCGTCAGTGTTTCTGTTTCTGATAAACCCGAAACGAGATGTTTAAATGTGTCATATAGTCATACTCGGGCTACGAACTTTTTATAATTGTTTCCAAAGGGCTATAAAGTCGTGCAGTGAGTGAATAATAGTATATTTCATTACAAGGACCTAAAGAGACGCTTTTCGTACAAGGTCAAGTTTTACAACCGAGGCTGTAAGCCGAGGTTGAAAAATGACCGAGTAACGAAAAGCAGCTTTAGGTCCGTGTGATGAACTATATTTTTCGTTATATTGCTCAATACAATACGTAAACTACTTAAGAAAACCAAAATGTTACAGCTTGTTTACCTTTTAAGATCCCTTCAAAAGATGCCACCGTCTTGTTCTTGCTATTTGAAGCAATCAGCTGATTGTCTGTTTCATTTGTGTTAGGGTAGACTGACAACAATGAACAACTATCGACGTATCGAACGCATGTAATAATCGATTAGTGAAATGATCGAGTTTCACAAATTGATTAAACTGACAACAATGAATGTTTCGATAATAACGATGAATGTTTAGATTATTTGTAATCGAATGAATATTGTTCGATTATTACGACATACTCGGCACTTTTTGACTATAAAGGACTATAAAGAGTCAGCTGGTATCGAGTACATCAGCTTTTAATTCCTAGGAATAAAAAGAGTGTATTTAGGTCCGGAAAACATGCATTAAAAACATCCGTTTTTGAAGCAGTATAACGAAAAAATTATTTTCTGCCAGGAACTGTTATCCAACTGAGTGTTTGTTATAAGTGTACAATCAACGTTACCACAATTATTTTCAGTCATTTGCCTTTTTTATAGTTCAGGTTTCATGTATTTTACATTATTCCGTCGAATAAATTATCAATCGCGCACGGCAGTATCTGGATATGGCGCCGGTCGGTCTTACAGCACTGCACTTTCTAATATCGGGTAGAGAAGTCTCCAAATTGCAGATATAGCTAAACTTAAGCCTCTTAAAATATTTTCAGTTAATTTAACCATATCAAGTATATTTTATGGAGGCAATACTTTGGAAAATTTGCCAATTCATTTGTAGGATAAAAATATTAATGGTAAATAATGTTTCCTACATGGCATCTTATCTTGGCGGTCTGGAAATTTACCCAAACAAAACAATTGCAGTTTTCGTCGTCAGATTTACCTATCAAATTCAACTCGAATCATACCATATTTATTCTACCTTTGATAAATTTTATTGGTACTGGTAGTTAATTTAATTTCCCAATAAGTTTACTGGAACACCTAAATTGCATTTAGGAGTTGCACTTTGGAAAATTCATCTTGCTTGCGTGCATACTACGTACAATATATATTGTGGGATTACTAAACAGGGTAGGTCTTTATTTTTTTTTAAAGAATTTAAGGATTTATTCATTGCGGAATTGTGAGCTTGTCAACACCAGGTCAACACGATGTATTATCAGTTTAAGCTTATCACCAACCGCAGATAAGAACGATAAGTTATCATATCAGGAGCGCAAGGCCGACCTCAGCCCACAGCCTTGGGCCTTGATGATTAATTCATGGGTCCCGACACAATTCGGCCACCAGGGTGGAGGGGACTAGTTAAAACGCACTTCCATTGAATATTGAATAGGCCTAGTTGCCTAGTGTTATTGAAGCTATGATTCTCGTTTCGAAATGTTGATATTCTAGGCCTATAATACGTAACTTAAATTGTTAAAAAGAGATAACTGGAAAAGTCTAATCTACGCCCTCTTCGAGTAGAAAATGTTGTAGCTATTGTTGAGATAGCTTGAAGTTTGGCGATTTTACATAGCTTTGACTTATAACAAAGATAAAGTCTTTCAAAGCTCTGTAGATTCAAGCAAGTTAAATGTACATGTTAAACTATAATAGATTCCTCAATTGCAGCTTTGCTTGCAAACATAAAATGTGTGATTTTCTTTATGAAAGTGTTTCAATCTTTTTTTAAGACTATGTCCATATGTTGAGTTGAAAGAAGTGAACAGAGTTTGATCCAATGGGCATAACTTAATAGCACCAGGACAGTAAAGGGCTGAAGATTTGGAAGTATCAATATCCATTGGCTTTGGTCCAAGATCAATGGATTGTGCCACTGTTCCAGGTCTTCAGCCTTTTAGGCCTACCATTCTGAAGTTATGCCCTTTACCAAAATCATGAGACATATAGGCAAATTCTATTAGAAATCTTTAAATGGACACCTTGAATTAATTCAGCCATTATCGAGTTATGACTCTGAACAGAAAACCCCTTGCGAATTAATTAATTCTAGCTGATGGTGTCCCACTTCGCTTCCTAAAAAAAATGCATCAGCTGTTTCGCCGTTCTCATTATATTTTCGCCTTTAGGAATTATTTAAAAAAAACTGTTATTGTCCCTGGGCCGCTTCATTCAAATACAGGGTTATTGGAGGGTAAACTTTTGGTTTTCTCAAAGGTTATGAGTAGTTTGAGTGTTTTATATATAGATATAGATAGGCTATAGGTTATATTTTTGTATTTCATAATGAATTGTCATGGCACGTGTGAAATGGACGTGGATGTTTGCAGGTGCCATCACCAGCGACATCCTGAACCTGGTGTGTCTGGCGAGGAAGCGGACCCTCGGCCCCTTCAGCCCCAACTTCAACATGCAGGAGGTCCTGGCTGAAGGCCTCAGAAAGGTAAAACACCGCACATCATTGTTGAAATATAATACATTTTAAATATTGTAACATAGCAGACTAAATTGTCTTGTGTGTTTTGAGCCGTGATATATTATCTCTGAGTCAAGGATTGCTAAAGTGCATCAAACCTCGATTTCTCTTCTCCCACTTTATTAAGAAAGACCTAACTTTAAATAGGCCTACCTAACTTTAAATAGGCCTACCTAACATTTTAGGTATTTATTTTTGATTTAGGCCTATTTGTTTCTATTTGTAATAGTTTTTATCAATTTTTTTACTTGTTACATCTTGCATCTATTGATTTACTTTTGTTCGAGAAATATCAATGAAAATACTATCAAATAATTGTTTAACCAAGGAATAAGGAAGCTTTATCTTTGCTGCCACTGATAAATTAATAAAATGTGTGATAGGAAACAGTACAAAACTTTCCTTAGTTGTGTATGCTATGTAGAACAATTTATATCAACAATCCATAAGAACCAGTTTTTTTGTATGATTTAAAATAGGTAAATTTATGCTGACTACCATAAAGACTGTTATTAATTATATAATTTGATTTTTCACACAGAAAATTGTCTTCAGTTTTCCTAACACACACCAGCTAAGAAGAGAATTGATAAATTCCCGAGCTTCTTATTATTATGGTGATCAAATAATATTGAGCTAGTAATATTATTTGATATTATAATAAAAATATCAAAATACTTCACTGACTGTGATATGTCATGTGAACGACGACGCTGACTGTGGTCGTCTGTTGTAGAACCTGCCAGAAGATGCTCACCTGAAGGTCAGCGGCAAGCTCCACATTTCACTGACGAGGCTGCCGGGCTTCAAGAATGTCATTGTATCCAAGTTCTACAGCAAGGAGGAACTCATTCAAGTAAGGGCACTGCATTGTCAAGACCAACTATTCACATTGATACGATTCCTAGTTTCTTTTAATTTATTATTTAAATATATCTGACAAACAAGCAGGAAAAAGGTTTTATAAGATGAAAATGTTTTGATAATTACTAACCAGATAAGTTATTCATTCGATGATGATAAATACTAGTTAAGTAATAATATGAAATCATTTGTTTTCTTGAAAATTTTTAACTAGAGTTTTTAGCTCATATATGAATTTTAATGCTTTAAAAATAAAAATAAAGTATGTTTGGCCATTCCTTTTTTGCATGTATTTGTCTAGTTCAATAGAAGGTTGCCTCAGACCAATGTAAACAGTGTCACTTGCTTATAGCTTCTAGACAATAGTAGAAGGTATCTTAGCCAATCAGAGCAAGCTTGATATGGCTATTTTTCAGTTAAGTCTCAATCGTTACTCTAAGGACTAGGTTGACAAGGAGTAAGATTGGCCAGTGACACTATTACTCTGACTCCATAGGCCTTTTGGGTGTGGTAACCTTTATTTTTTTGTAAACCTTCTATATATGTTGCAAAATTAAAAGTTTAAATAGATGGATTTTGATGATTTGCCTCCACTGATATTTACATCTATCTATCGATCCTATTTTTTCGGTAAAGATCACAACACTGTATTACATATATATTAGGCTACACTCTCGTTTATCCCAGGTCTTCAGGACCGAGACTACCTCGGATACCTAAAACCTCATATAATATGGAGGTCACTTGTATTTTGAGATTGTGAGGCAACAATTTTAACAGCTTTCGCTGCAATAGCAAGTCATACTCTTTATCAATTAACAGAGTGTAAGAAACTTAAAATGTCATTTTTAGTTACAAATGATGAATGTCAAGTGATTATTTATCACTTTTTAGATATTGTCTTAGCTAGTAATTTTGAGATTTCAAAAAAATAAGCCTAGGACTACCTTGGTTAACCCGGATAATCGGGAGGGTACTTTATGATTAAAGCTGTCAGCGTATCAGCGATGCAGACTAACGTTGGTTGTGTGCAGGCGATGCTGGCCAGCGCGTTCGTGCCGTTCTTCTCCGGCTCGCACCCGCCCAAGTTCCACGGGGTGTACTACATGGACGGCGGCTTCAGCAACAACCTGGTGACTCTGGACGAGAACACCATCACCGTCAGCCCCTTCTGTGGCGAGACCGACATCTGCCCCCGCGACACCTCCTCCCAGCTCTTCCACGTGAGTGCCTTGTTGTGTTCGTTATCATTTGAAATTTATCGTTGATGACAGTAATGGTCGATTTTGATTTTTGCGGACATTTGACCATCAATGATTTTTAAAGGTAATAACTAAAATAAACATGTATTTTGAAAGAAGCCTTGGTCTGAACATGATTTTGTTTAGCAAAGTAACAAAATTAAGCGAGGTTACTTGAGGAAAGTTTACAAGTTGGTGCATGAACACAAAAGAAATATACTGTTACAATTCAATTTCAGATTAACTGTGGCCTTCTCTCAGAAACGCCTCGAGAGGAACAAAATAACTAGAAAAGCTAATTTTTTTTGCATTTCTGGATTCTGGAAAACTGTTTCTTTTGGTAAGCAAACTGAATTCTGTTCCTTTCCTTAAACAAAATCCTGAAAATACGTCTACTAATGTTATTTATCAAGAATAAAACAAATTCTGTTGGATTTTAAAAGTTCAAAATTGTTTGTCTTTCTTCTCTGAAAAAATTGTCTTGTTATAGAATATTAAATATTAGAAAAAGCCCTCATAGTTCAAACGTTATCCTTAAAAACCTTCAAAACTTCAAAAATGTTGTTTAAATCACCTTCATCTACAACAAGCATCTAAAAGAGAAGTTTCAAATCACCATATGACAATGGTTTATTTATGACAGAGGTATATAAACAGATCACTTAACAAAATGAACAGTTTAATGAGTTTTAAGAAATTATGCTAGTACACTATTCCATTGATAACCTTATGTTTTTAATGATAAAAATAAATTTCAACCAACCCAATACACTCATAGTTTGTTTCTTCACATAAATTTCAGTAAATTTGTTTAATTGGTGTCAGTGGTGACTTAATTAAATATATTAGTTATTTATAATCTCTCTTTTTGTTTCAGGTCAATGTTGCTAATACAAGTATAGAGGTTTCAAAACAGAACATCTACAGGTTTGCCAGGATCCTGTATCCCCCAAGTCCAGAGGTAAGAATTTGAAATTTTAGATCTCTTAGTGTTGATTAATAACTTCAGTAACTTTCATTTAATATGTTGTATGATTTAAAAAATTCAAATCAATTTTGTAACATGCAAAATAGGAAGCAATATTTAAAATGTTTTGGCGAAGAAAACCAGGATTCAGTCCACATGAATCTTAGAAGGACCCATTAAATCTGTTCAAAAACCACATTGTGCGACCTCAAATATCATTTCTGGGTTTCAACACAAAATTATTTGTTATGTATGAATTATTTTAAAGCTTTTTTTGTTTTCTTGACTGAACAGACTAGGGACATGCAGCCTCAAAGTTCTGTTTTAGTTGCTTTCACTGGAATTAAACTTTAGAAGTCTTACAGAAATACTCCACATTCAAAAGTTAAAATATTGTAATGAAATCCAAATTTTTTTGAAATTAACAAAGTTTGTAATGACACCAACATCTAGTGTTTACTTGCATTAATAATTTTTCAGAAAGCTTTCTTACTTATAAATTTGATCTATCTTTTTTAATCAGAAAATTTCTTTGAAATGTTTCTTATTTACCATGCAACCACAAAACATGTTGCTACTTAAACCCTTGTGAGACAACAGTTGTTACTTATGTTGGCTCTGTCACTATCAGTATTTTTTAATAGTTAGTCAAAAGTCAACTACAGTTTTGACTGCCGTTCTGGTGGGATACAATAAGTGAGAAAACTATAAATCGTTTGCTTAAAACTCATGATTGTGTTGAACTGTCAAAACTTTCATGTTTTTGAGGCCCATCAACAGTGTGAAATCGGTTCTGTAACACTGTTTAGAAAGTTGTCTTGCGCAATACGAAACAAAATATTGAGTAATACCTCCACTCCAGTGATAAAACTATAACATCTTCTTAGACTTATTAGCAACAGGCTCTACAGGAGCTTTACTGTCATTTTCGAGTGCAATATTAATTTTAGTGAGACCTTGTTTAGATTGCTATGAGCTTGCAGCACAATTTTTTATTCTCTAAATGCGTCTGTACTGCAAAACGTAATTATATGATTGATTGCCTAGAAAGATGTTTCCGAATACAGCACACTCACTCACTGCCACTACGGCTAGCCAGAACATCAGGAACAATTTCCAAACAAAAGCGATACCGAACCTGTTCTTCCCGTGACAGGTGCTGACGAAGCTGTGCATGCAAGGGTTCCACGACGCGCTGCGGTTCCTGCAGGCCAACAACCTGATCAAGTGCGCGCGCTACATCGCCGTCGAGTCCACCTTCCTCATCTCAGCCCAGTACGAGGACGAGGCCGAGGCCGAGCACGACCCCGAGTGTCAGGACTGCCTCGCCCAGCGAGAGGTGAGCCGAGTGGGGCGATTGTAGTCAAAACCATTACTATTAACTCATTGGCCTACTCCGACTAGTCATTCTCGCTCAGCCTATCGAAAGCCACTGTATACTTCGATGAAGTACTCTCGTCAATTGACTGGGCTAGCAATTTTGGCTTTCCCATTAGACATGGTACATAAAGTACTAGGTCACTTTACGTTCCTACGATCAACTACATTAGTTATATTACATTTCTTTCTATCGGTTGGCAACCCTTTTATTTAAAAAATAATGTATGATGTAAACGGACTAGTGCAAGTTTTGAGTTTGTGTTTACATTGCGACTTATCCTTCTGTGAAGGCCAATCCTGAAGGTGAATTCGATCCTGAATGTGAAATCGAAGACTTGAAAATTGTGTTACCTAAACCTACCGCAAAGCTGTTTGACGGTCACACTGATGAATTAAGTAAAGTTATTTCTCCTAATATAGATACTATCTTTGGAACTGTAGAAAGAGGAAGCACAGGGAAAATTGATTTATTTGTTTATGATGAATTTGTTATAATGGTAATAGCATTTGTAAGAGACTATAAAAGTGTCCGAAAAAATGGAAAAACTGGGGGTCATTATGCACTAGAAAAGAGGTTGGCCAATGGATTGATTATAGAACATAATTTATTGTCCAATAGAGGTAAATTATAAAACTTATAATTTAACGAAGTTAAACAAATTTAAAATATGTTCCATGAGAGTATTCGAAACATATGTTGTGTTCGGCAGGAGGCACAGAGCGCGACGCTGCCCGAGTCCATCGCGCAGGTATTTCACGAGGCCACGGAGGCGACCACCAAGGGCCTGGTCAACTGGCTGTACCAGTACCGCGGGATGAAGATCCTCTCCGTGCTGATGCTGCCGTACACGCTGCCGTTCGAGATCGCCTACGCCGCCTTCCACAAGCTCTTCATGCCCAAGAGCTTCCTGCAGTTCGTCGAGTTCGTCATGGACCAGCTCGAGCACTTCCTCAACATCAAGAGCGAGCCGAGCATGGACTGCGTCGCCTGCACCTGCCAGCTCACCGACGCCAACTATTGCGGAAGTGAGTTTTCGCTCCTTCCAGTTTTTAATTATTGCTGATAAAATGTTGCTAGTCTCAAGAAAATGTTGACCATTTAGTAATAGATAAATTGTATTTTTTTAATGGTTATTGATGTGTATTCACTTTCTAGAAATATAGTGACTTAAAATTAAACTCATGTAGGCTTACATTTTTGTTTTGTGTAAGACACATTACTACGACATTTCTACATTCAACTACTCAGTCTAAAGCGGGCTCCAGTCCCACGCAACCATGCTAACTTTAAATCCATAAGGCCAATGCTAACTTTAAAACTCGTTACAGCCTCATTCCTCAACTTAAATCGTTGGTTTATAGTTCATTTGAAAGAGTAAAAATTTATCTGTCGATTACATCAAGCAGAATTTTGATATCACCTTCGTAATTCAAAATCGATACTTCATAAAAAATTGGAAAAAGTAAATTTTTGCAATTTCTTTACAACTAAACCAAAAGCGATATTAAGATTCTGCTCACTGGAATTGCTAGATAGTGTTTTGCTCTTTCAAATGAGCTATATATAAATTAACTACTTTGTTTGGGTGGTTGAGGCTGTACCGAATTTGAAAGTTAACGTAAACATTGACCTTATGGGAGAAGCAGGTCAAACGCAACATTTTTTGTGACTGGAGCTCCCGGCCCTTTTAAAATTAGAAATAAAAGAAAATGACCTCAAACTTCATTACTCTTTGCCTGGGAAATTTCCCTTTTATTTTATGTTAAGGAGATAAATATTTTTTTTTATTTAGATTGTGGCACTTTAATAATGTCGATATATAAAGCCTACACATTACAGCATTTCTTAACAAGTTAGACACTATAAAACTATTTCTGCAGAAGTTAAAGTTTAACTTACAAAAATTTCTAACGATGCCCCGTTGTTGTTGCAGTCGGGTCCACCAAGGAGACGGTCCCGGACACAGCCCTGCATGCCAAGCCCCCGGGGGCCCCGGACAAGGACCTGGAGTACAAGGCCAAGGGCCTGCGCCGCCCCAGCCTCGACTCCCGCTGCGAGATCATCGCCGACGACACCTTCGAGAACATCCTGGAGGTGACGGCGCACCACGAGGCCCTCATGACGTTCTACTACATGGACGACAATGATAAGGTCAGTGTGAAAACACGATCATTCAGACTAGTAATCTGTTTTATAAATTTCTATTGATATTTACCAGTAATACCAATTGATAACTGGCCATCTGTTCTTCAAATTTGGACTTGTATCTATTTACCAATTGTCTATGACATTCGTTAGATCAAATTTCAAACTTGAAACTTGCATTAGCTAAGCATCAAAGCAAAACTTTAATCATTGTTTTGCATCTGATCCTAAAAAATTCATCCGAGTCAGCATGACCATTGAACCAATTGATTTTATGATGTAGAAATTGCCTTTTCTAAATTGAGTCCTACACTGTATTAAGTTTTCCAGTGTTCACTCATTAAATGCTCATTTTAATATGCATTTCACTCACTAAATTTCCAAAACATCTTGTCCTATGACATGTCAGGATCATTCATGGCATTCTTGCTAATGGTTAATTGTTCTGGTTTGTTTCACAGATGAAAGTGACAGAGATTTTTGAAGTGACAGAGGCCGAAGCTCAGAAGTTGTCAGACAACAAAGAATCCCAGATGGACCTCATTGGGTGGCTGGAACATCAGGAGCATCAAATACAGTCAGGTAGGCAGCACATATAGCCAGATAGGCAGCAATTACAGTCAGGAAAACAGTAAATACAGTCAAGTAGAGAGCAAATACAGTCAGGTACGCAGCAAATACAGTCATAAATGCAGCATATGCCAGGTACACAGTAAATACAGTCAGGTACACAGCAAATGCAGTCAGAAACACAGCAAATTATGTCAGGTAAGCAGCAAATGCAGTCAGGAACTCGGAAAATACAGTCAGGTATGCAGCAAATTCAGTTAGGAACACGGCAAATTTTGTTGGGAACACAGCAAATTCAGTCAAGTACACACAGAACAAAGTCAGGTAAGCAGCAGCAATTACACTTAGGAACACTGCAAATACTATCAGAAACACAGCAAATACGTTCAGGGACGTAGCAAATACAGTTTAGTGCAAAGCAATTAGGTACACAGCAAATACAGTCAAGTTAGCAATCCAAACCTCTCTACTTTCACACCAAAAGACTTCTTAGCAGTTAATTTATTTCTAACTAACTACCTCATAACCTTGACAATAGACAATAGACAATAGACAAAGACTTTATTTATAATAATATGTGCAAACATGTTTACATTCCAAGAGCTCACAGAGCTCGCGCGGAAATAAGCTATGAAGATAATATATTTTAGAATAGGTTGTCGGCCAGTCTATTTACATCACTCAAAAACTTTTATTAGAGCTTTAACATTAAGCATAAAAATAAATATAAATAAATAACAACAAGTAAAGATGGATAATAAATAATTAATAATCAACTGTCAATAAATTTCTTTAAAACATAACAAGTTTAAAACAAATTTAACAAGTTGAGATTGGATTGAGAGCATTTAATTAGAACAAGAAATAAATTAATACTTGGTGGGACAAAGTGACAGCATCCAGTAACCTTATAATGTTTTGCATTACTTTTGTTTCAGATTGTTTTAAAATACTATCAGTCTATTCTTGTTATTTTCTCTTATTGATGTTTTTGAACTAGTTTGAATTCTGTTGCTTGCAACTTGATGTGTTTTTCTATATTAATTGTTAAGTTTTTTTTTTCTAAAATGCCCTTTTTTTCACCTGATTCATCTTTTAACCAAAGTGTATTAAAGTGATGGTAACCTCAGAACAGGTTTTTTTCCTTTAGAGGTACCTAAATTTTCAATAAAAAAATTGTAATGTAAAATGTAATGTAATTGTGACTATGGAAAATAAATATATTCTATTCTATGTCTTTATAAAAAAATGCACTTTTGATTTTTTTACCTTTGAGTCTCGCCAGTCATTTTGTATATTTAATGGACTGTGTCGCTGCAGATGCTGACCAGGAGGACGGCCCGATGTTCTCGGACCCCGAGTCGGATTGGACGTCGCCCTCCGACTCATCGGTGGAGGACGACGCGCGGCCCGAGTCCGACCAGCGCGCGCGGACGCTGCGCAAGTCTCGGGTCTAGCCTCCGCCTCTGCCTCCACCCGCGCGACCACCATATTTAATAATTTATTGTTTTAGATAGATTTTTTTATATGTATTATTTATTTATCTCGTGTATTTTACAATTGTGATCGTACTTCATTCGTCGCCAAATAACTTTTTAGATTGTATCATGGTCAGCTTTGTCACTGTGCACAAACTCGTCGGTTCGTAGATATGAATCGTATATTATTTGTATAACGAGACTTCGATATTAGAGTGGTGATTATTTGATTTTAATTGAACGATTTTATGTTAGTTTTAGGTTGATTACTTTCTCAATTTACCTGAAAACACAAGTAAGTAGTTTCATTGAAATATTAGATGTGTTTTGTTATATAACATTCTCATTTTCGTGGAATCTTTTAAGCCATTGATTGAGCAAATTTAACCATTTTTCCAAGTAAAAATTGAAGGAATGGAATCATTGCACTAATTAGTCGCAAATTTGATTGTTTGTTTTCAGTGGATTTCTACTTATGATTAACTGGAATAGTTACCAGTGGAGTGGCGGGAAATGAACTTTAATGAAGTGATGGTATTATATCTATTGTGATTGAAATTGTCATGCTCATTATCTCATTATTTTAGTTGAATTTATTGACTATTTACATTCCATGAGATTTGTTAAACAAATGAGTGCCTTATTTATTCAAAAGTTATATTTCTATTTTGTGTCAATGTGTCTTGGCTGTTGTAGTATTACCAAATATTAAGTTGGATAAGATATGTATATTTTTTTTAGATCTGAGCTTGATGCTTATTTATGGTTCCTTGTTTTATAATTAAATTGTCTTTCATCAAAACAAGTTGTTTAATTTTACCTTTTTCTTAGTTAAGTTGACCAGAAATAAAATGAGATTTTGTTATAAAAAATAATCATCAAAACAAGTTGTTTAAGATTTTACATTGTTCTTAGTTAAGTTGACTAGAAGTAAAATGAGATGTTATCATCAATAACAAAACAAAAAGAGTTATTCCTACCAATAAAAATAATTATATCAACACATTTGATAGGATGGGGAAAAACTTGATGGAGCCTTCCAAGTCATAACTTGGATGAAGACTTGACAGCTTTTACGTCCGAGGAGTCAAAATAAAGGTTATTAACATAATTTGCCAACATGTCTTAGAATTTTAAGAAAGAGTTGGCATTTCAGGGTTGTCACAGACATTTAAAGTCAGAATTATTAGATATTGAAGGAGAAACTTATGAAATACTAAATCAGGGTGAAATCATTGACTTGACATCTCTTGAGTAAAGAGATGTAGAGTCAATGGTAAAATGGAGAAGTGTCATACGTCAGGAAAAATCAAATATCCCCAACCCATACTTTGGTACTTGAGTGGATTGATTAGTTCAAATTCAATCCCTTTTTATTACACGGCTTTGTATGGCTCAGATGCGAGTCACAATTCGAGCATTTGGAGCAGCTGACTCCCACATGAGTCGCGGTGCACCTGCCATAGTAATGCTTCAGTGTGATCTCAGCTCATGGCAGGGACAGACTAAACGCTGTCCGATTGTCCCACAGGTACCAAGTATTCGGCAGCGTTAGTTTCCCGTGCAGCGCGTTTTTGTAATTTTACTGTGTGTTATAATCACCGGTGTTTGTTTTTTAGACTGTTTTTTTTTCTTTGAACTTGTATAATCATTCACAATCATTAGTTAGTTGTCATTAAGACAGTTTCAAGTTAAAACATTGAAAAACAGTTTTCTGGCGGTGCTGGTCAACAGCCATCACTTCTGAGGGTTCTGATTCTTCTGTCAACTTTTCTTCTTTTCAACTGCATAAACCTTTTTTTCATAACAAATTTAAGAATCTTACATCTTTTTTTATTGAGTAAATATATAATTTCATAGTGTTTACGCTAGTTTATAACGTCAGAGGGGTCAGAAACTTACTTCCAGGAGCTGCTGACTAACAAAAGCCATGGATGGGTTTGTTGTAACACAGGAAATAGCATGTCTGATGATCTTATTTAGGTGTTTTAGCGACATCTGGAAGTTGGTTTTATCAAAAAATTACATCCACATTTTTGAAGGTCAATGCATTGACCTCCTACAGCCAACATGTTAACAAATAAATACCCCCGTTGCAGCAGACCTGCTTACTCAGCGAATTTCAAATGCAAAAGAATGTATAGTGCAAGCCAACATAGCGAGATTTGACATGTTTTTGTAAGCTCCATAAGAATAACATGGGGAATGAGTATGCAGGTTTGTTGCCACGAAAATGGAAATATTTGTGATTTTAGACTATTAAACATTAGATCTCATCTAGATGAAGCCACAAACCAAGTTTTATCCAGATATGTTGAGAAATAAGCAAGATATAGAATTTTACTTTTCTACAGAGGTAGAATTATACTTTTTCTACTACAAATTCCTTTTATATTTCTCACATAGTTTTTCGTAATATTTGCAACTATTTTAGTAACTTACAAATTTTTGAATGTCCTTCACTCAGACTTTTTAAAATTAGAGTCAAAGAACTTCTCTTTAGTCTAGGTACGGATGAGGCCGACGTTATCATCACGGCTGATTACCGGCGCGACTGACCCCGACCCTTGTACTGTGCCCTCCGCCGGGCGCACCTCGCTCTCCGGCTGGCCGGCATGAGTCAAGCAAACGCGGCTCTCACCTGAATTTTTGCACTGAAACTGTTGTTCCCTGGTTGTTTTTGACTCCTTAATAAATTTTCCTACTTAATGAATGAAAAGTAAAACTCTTAACTTTACGTTACAATTTTTCCTCCTTGAATAAATTTTGTTCATTCAACTACTTTTTCCATAATAAATTAATTACGGTCTTAACTTTTTCTTAATGCAACTCAACAGCAGACGCACAGGCAGCTCCTGCCTATGTCTGCTGGTTCCTTTTAGGCCATCAATAGATAAATAAAGGCTACATAATGAAATGTTTTCAGTTAAAGCTGCCTGCATAAGAATATTTTTAGTTAATAAGTAACATTTCATTTAATTTGTACTGTGAAGTAGCTTAAGTTCTTTATGGAATAAACAATGTTTTTCATTCATTCATTCATTCATTCATTTACTTATTTCCCATAAGGTTAACATTGGGACAACGTACTGTGTTTACCACTTTCGATATCTCGGTAACCATTGGACATAGAGCAGTGATTCAAAATACTAAATTGTTAGTTTTTTTAGCTGAATTCAATGGTGCAAACAAAAATTCGATAAATTTTATTTTTCGATGTAAAAAACTCAAAAAACCCATTTTTGGGGGGGTTTATCCCCCTTTACCCCCCTTCCAATGGTCCGATCGGGCTGGTTCACGAACTCGTCCGAGTGATTGCCACTTTACACGTCTGTACCAAATTTCATTAAGATCGGACCATATTTACGGCTGCTATCGTGTTAACAGACATATATATAGATATATATATAGTAGGGGTGTGCGAGTATTCGACCGGTTGAGCTTTTTGGTCGAGCTTTTCAGTATTCGGCTCGGCTCGACTTTTTTCTAAAAAGCTCGACACTCGAGCCGAGCTTTTGATAAGAGAGTTCTTATCGGAAAGATAATTATTGCAATCTATTTTTGGACACGTAAAACCGGAAGAGCATTTCCCTCCCACGAAAAAACAAGCAAAAACATTCCCTAGTGATAAGGAAAGGACATTGACAGGTAACAAGAAATATTATCTCCATTTAGACGGAAATCAGAGCTATATTTAGTTGACCTTGTGAAATACAGCATTTAAGTCTATTGTTTTATCAAGGCTTATCTCTTAAATGGTATATCGTACAAGTTTCATTTTGGTCTCATTAGATTTATAAAAACAAGACAAAAAATATGAGCCGTCATTTATAGTTGTATGACAAGTAGTTTGTATTTTTGCATTTTGTAGTAAGGATTCCTTATCTCCTAATTAACTCACGCACTGAATCAGACAAGAGCAAAAAAACAGGGAAGGGGCTTGAAGTAAACAACCTCCACCCCCCCCTCTCCCTGGCCACTGATAAGGAAAGAGAGAGAGGTACCTGTTTATTTCTCTCTCTTTATTCCATCCTTATTTATTTATGATCTTTCTTCTTCTCAATTGTACATTATTTTCTTTACAAAAGTTTAGAAATGCAACTAATTTTAGGATTACAATAAATTATTGTTGTTATTAAATATTATTTAATTCATATATTATATTCTGAAATAATAAGTTTAGCCATGAATATTATGCCACAATTGGGACTGTTATTTAATTTTTCATCATCTTTACTTAGTGAACATAAAAAATCAATCTTGTGTTTGACTAAGTGTAAATATGTGATTTTTTTACTAGATATAACTATTTTAAAACCTTTCAACTACTTCTTTCAACTGTTGAAATTAAATTTTGGAGTACCTATATGTAACTAGTCTAAATATGTAATTTTAACTATTTATTTTAAAGTAAAGTATTTTGGGATTGGTTATTACTTAAATATAATGTAGATAAATGTAGTTTTTAAATTTGGTATTTTTCTTTATAAATTATTTGTTGAGCCAGTTTGATTAATTTCATGTAACAAAATACAAAATACTGATGAACCTATCAGATAGTTCACTTGTTTTGGGGATAAGCTTTCTATTTTTGAGCTGGCGATCACTTAAGGTATGCAAACATTAGCCTATTGTATTTTTAAAAATTAAAATCAAGCTTCATAATTTCTTTTGATAGTTTGGTGATTGTTAAAAAGCTCGGCTCGAAAAAGCTCGAGCTCGAAAACTTTTGAAAAAGCTCGGCTTGGCGTGTCGGCTCGAGTTCAAAAATCACTATTCGCACACCCCTAATATATAGATTTATCATTCTTTGCTTTTATCAGGACAAAAGCGATATAGTTTTAAAAAATCGATTAAAAGTAAATCCACCCTGATAAAATCATCAGGTCTACAATTATTTATTATTATTATTACTATTATTATTATTAATATATACTTTTTTTTAAAAATTAAATCAACAATAGTACAGTATAATATCCGTTATGAGTTTAAACTTTATTATATCATTCATATCATTTGTATATCTCAAATACGTTGGAAGATTTAATACATTGTAAAGCGTTTAAAGTTTAAATTAACAATAATTTGGCAAAATAATAAATCAATGAATAGGTTTAAGATCTATTTAGTTATTGTTTAAATATTTTTGTCACTGGGCAGGAGGATGTGCGTAGACGATGAGAACATTTTTGGAATCTGCAATCGATGACAACAATGTCGTTCTCAGTGTCGATTGTGCGGGATTAAACACAATAGAGCAGTACTCAAATTTTTTCAAATTTGGTAATACAATTTGTGTTGACAGTTTAAAAATATTTCACTCGAATATAAGAAGTTTTTCTAAAAATATTGATGAGATGCTGATCTATCTTCAGTCATTTAATACATCAATCTATATAATAGTATTTTCAGAATGTTGGTTAAGAGGATTGGGAGGGGAGGTTAACATAGAAGGATTTTACTTGTTTAAAACAGAAACACAATTAAATCAAAACGACGGAGTTATAGTTTACGTGAACAAAAGACTTACTGCTACTTGTGACCAGATTACATTAGGAAACGTGTACGGACTATCACATAATTTTAGTTTTTTTTAATGAACAATTCAATTTATTATCTCTTTACAGAACTTTTGACAGTGACTTGGACTCTTTCTTAGATGCTTTAGGATCTATTACAGGGATATTAGTAAAAATAAAATGTGTATACTTCTAGGAGATTTAAATATCGATTTATTGAAAAATGACGAGTTGACTGATATTTACTTAAATACTTTACTTGAGGCAGGTTTATCACAATGTATTGATAAACCAACCAGGATAACTAACTTCAGCTTATCTTGTATCGACCATATCTTCGTTAGATACCGAGACATGAGCTTAGTCAAATCAGCTGTGCTACGGACCGGTGTCACTGACCACTACTCCACCGCACTGACTATCACTGCTCCGCACCACACAAACACTGATCCTGGTGACACCGTGCACACTCGCACTTACATCGACTATGCTACTGTGACTAATATTTTGACTAATTCCGATTGGGCCCCTGTTTTGAATTGTTTCGATGTAAATATATGTACTCAGAGATTTATCAATATAATAACCAACGCCATAAATAATTCAAAAAAAGTTTCATCCTTTCGTTCAACTCGATATTCTAAACTGAAACCTTGGATTACGAATGAATTGATTTATTCTATTAGAGTCCGGGATAAGCTTAGCAAAAAATTAAAAAATCAACCTTTTAATGAACTTTTAAGAGATCGTTTCTTTGAGCATAGAAGAAAAGTCAGTAATTCGATTAAAAATGCTAAGAGGGAATATTACAGACGGAAAGTTATGGAATATAAAAATAACCCAAAATTATTCTGGGGAATAATAAATGAGCTTTCGGGAAGGAAAGGTAAAAAAGAACAATTTCCATTGGATAAATATTTATCGGTAAACTCGGAAGTTTCAGATCCGATAAAAGAACAAGTGGCTAACGATTTTAATGTTTTTTTTGCTAGCGTCGGTAGGACTCTGGCAAATTCAATTGACTCTTCTGGCGACCCAATTTTGAATGACTTGAACTTCAACACAGATACTTACTTTTCACTTAACGCTGTGACGGAATTCGACACTCTACGGCACATTACAGGTTTGAGGGGAGGGTCCGCACCTGGCAACGACGGTGTACCGGCTGTCATACTTAAAGGCAATTCATTAATAATTTGTAGACCTCTCACTCACCTAATAAATTTAAGTATATTGTCAGGAGTTTTTCCAACTGCTTTTAAAACTGCTAAGGAATTCCCACTATTCAAATCTAATGATGTAAAAGATAAAATTAATTTTTGTCCTATCTCTTTGCTTAGTGTGTTCTCTAAAGTTTTAGAACGGGTAGTTAAAGATCAACTAACGCAATACCTCCAGACAAATAAAATTTTATGTGATAATCAATATGGATTTAGACAAGACTTAAATATCGCTGATGCTCTATTTGATGTTTGTAAAGAACTAAAAAATTCAATCTCTGAAAATTTGCACTCCATGTTAATTTTTCTAGACCTAAAAAAAGCATTTGATGCAGTTGATAGAGGCAGGTTATTGGTAAAATTAGAAGCTATTGGAGTTAGGGGCATCTCTCATGCTTGGTTCAAAAGTTATCTCTCAGAAAGGTCCCAAATAGTTAGTATTTGTAATGTTAACAGTAAAATCAAACCAATTGACTACGGGGTGGTTCAGGGAAGTACCCTTGGCCCAATTCTTTTTTTAATTTATATAAATAATATATCTAAATTAAATTTAAGAAGTAAACTGTTTTTGTTTGCAGACGATACTTTGATTTTATCAAGGGGTAAAACGTGGGAAGAGGTGCGGATGAACGCTGAATGGGGCTTAATGCAGTTGAAAAAGTGGTTGGATAATAACACTTTGTCGTTAAATGTTTCAAAAACTAAATTTTTGACAATTTCTTTTTCATATATGTCTGATTATCATTTGCCAAATCTAAAAATTCACACTTGCGGCTCTCATTTTAATAACAATTGTCTTTGTGATTCCATAGACAAAGTTACGTCTCATAAGTATCTGTTTTTGATTATAGGTTAAAGTGGTCTGAACACATCGATTTTTTAAAGACAAAGCTTAGAAAGTACATTCTTGCTTTTAAACAATTAAGTGAAGTTCTTGATGAAAAAGATGTTAAATTAGCCTATTTTGCATATATTCAATCTCTTTTATCTTTCGGTATAGTAGCTTGGGGCGGGGCCTTGCAATCGACGCTTCAACCTTTAAATATACTTCAAAAAACGCTGTTAAAAATCATGTTCAAAAAATGTAAAAGATATCCTACTGTTAATCTTTTTCAAGAGAGTGGAGTACTGACAATCAGACAATTGTATGTGAAATTTCTTTCGCTTCACATTTATAAACGGGTAAATTCAATTTTTTCATCTATTACACATTCATATAGCACACGTTACTCTCATAATATCGGTATTATTCCTTTACAAATAACCAAGTCGATTGAATTAACTAACTCTTTTTATATCGCTCACGTTTTGTACAGTAATATTTGCCGTTACTTTAGTGAACTAAATATTTTTAATTGTAATTCTATAAAATCTTTTAAGAAGAATATTTTTGTATTTTTATTAAGAAATGGAATAGAAGAGGCGGAAATGATAATCAGAACCGGCTACCGGCGGACCTGACCCTTGAACCATGTACCACCGACGACGACGATGACGGCGACTTGTCGACCGACCGACGGACCGCCCCCCCTCCCTCTCCTCACCCCTCAGCACCACGGCTAGTCCTGCACTATGTCCAATAGTTAGCTCGTTATTATTCTTACCACAGCTGATACTTCGCGCTTCGACACTGGGAACGTCATTGTATAAAAATAAAGTACAAATCGTAATCAGTATTAAAAAGTATTAATAATTAGTTAAAAAACTTTTCCTAGCATTTTCAGATTTTTAGAATAGAAATTAATTTACAGCCATCGTCAGTTGGATAGGTGCTCTGGTCTGCGCATGACAATGTAGGTATTGATAACAATATGCACAAAAAATAATATTCAAACGTAGATTTTTACGATAGCATATTGTTAAGTAATATCATTTTTGTTTATTTCTACTAAAAGCAATTGAAAACTAGTAATTAATTACTGGGAAATAAAGCGATTTTTCATTTCATTTCATTTCATATATATGTGTGTGTATATATATATATACATATAAAAATTCGAACGAACGGTGTTTTTTGCTTCTGAGGGTCCAAAAACGAAAAGTTATCATGGTCTGGGTCTTAAGTCTTACCATTAGTACTACGGTAACAGCTTCTTCCGTACAGGGGAAATTCACTAAAATGTGCATATGGTTGGAAATATTTCTGTAGGTTTACCATAGATTAAATACAGTCAAATAAATTGGCCTGGAGGGCCAATGCTTAGATTAACATTGGCCTTACGGGCGGACTGAGCCACACTATTTGACTTGACTAAAACTTTATTTCCCGGGCGAAACCGGGTTTCTGACGCTAGTTATTATCATCCATTTACTCAAATAATAATTTTTAAAGTTATAATGATAAACATATAATACTTTTAAAAACTACATTGAAGAGTGTGCAGACAAAGAATATATTTGGAAATCATCGGTCAGAATAACTGACCTTTTTTTCACAAGCTTAGCAAATTAAAGTATCATTTGACTTTGATATCTATTTACAAAAATAGAAATATGTACTACGGCAACTGGCTTTATCTTTGATAAAACTATTGCAGATAGCAAATATAGCTCATCTCTAACCCTTTTATTCAATAGGTCATATGATTGTAGGGTCACAAAACTTGCATAAAGCCTGTTTACATTAGGCTGGATGTCAGTGCCTACGATCAGCTGTTGTGAGGAAGCTGCGATTTTCAGCTTGGTGGGAATGCAAAATTCGCCACTAACATTAAGTACCTGGTGGACCGAGCCTTGCTCGGTGTAATTTCATGTTTACCAGTTCATCCAGTTACTGTGAAATATTTCAATGTTATAAAATTGATAAATAGAAAGCTTTTTCATTGCTCCATGAACTCTTCATCCCACTCACTGTATTTTTCCTTGATGGCTGTAGATTGCAAACAGCTGTTATGATTACTTCATTTGTTTACACTTTCCTTATTTATTTTCGTTGCTATCATGGCAACTCAAAAGGCCAAAGTTAAAATTTTGCATCTTCAAAAATTGTTTTATTTCGCTATTAGATTTTCTCTGGCAAAGTATTCTGCATAAAAGATGTTTTTGAGTCATAAATTACTTATTTCCAGACTTTAAAGGAAATCCTCCGAGTCGTTTTTGAGATAATTGTGCAAACAACCAACCAAGCAAGCACACAAGATTACATTGCTCATATAAGAGTATAGGATAGGATACTGTAATACATTAATTTTCTACCAGCCGCAATTAAGCAGCTGATCATCTGCCAGCCTAGAGTAAAAGGGCCTTTAAATTTGCTCAACTAAGGTATTAATTAATTTACAAACAATTAAAATTCAATCACTATTTTATTATTACTTTGAAAAATATAAAAATTTCATAGACCTAGTTGAGATCAATTAGATTAATTTGATGACCAGTTAGGTAAAAAATGCATGACATGTGGCTGAAGCCACAAATGTTATATGGAAAGTAGAAAAAAAATCTCAAGTCCCTGAAGTAAATTTTACAGTACAGGCATTTTAGTCAAATCGGGTCAAAAATACAGATTTTTAGGTTTCGATTGGGAAAGATTCCTGAATCTTTCCTGTACACATGTATTTAGTTATTTTAGTGATAAAAATCCAAGAAATATTTTAAAACAATCGATTTAGCAGCCTATGTCATGCATACGAAAAGGGACCTCAAGTGGAAAATAACATGGCCAGCGAATTCAGGTCCTATTTCCAACATGCGGAGGCCTGTACTGACAGAGTAGTCAGGGGCAACACAAAACTAGACCCTCCTGACATCTATTGGCGGATGAGTGAATTACTCCAAATTAATCGTGGTAGAAGAATATTGTCTAAGTCCAAAAATAACTCTGTAATTTTACTTACGTCGTCAATCCTTAGTAGTTTTGTTAGACGCGTTTCGGCGCTAGGCCATCCTCAGTACTTATCTAACACTTGCAGGTTCACACAGTTCCCTATTTTTTTTGTGTGAACCTGCAAGTGTTAGATAAGTACTGAGGATGGCCTAGCGCCGAAACGCGTCTAACAAAACTACTAAGGATTGAAGACGTAAGTAAAATTACAGATTCATATCACATCAATCCGTAGCTACAAATCATTCATAACCAAAAATAACTGCCTCCACAATAATTAATTTCAACAATGAAATTGTAAGAGTATGACATATTTTGTAATTAGATTTAAAGAACTAGTTTTCAGCTTTATTTTGTTGCCTAATGCATTTCTTAAATATTCATAAATATTCTGTGAACGTTTGAATTTTTGAGCCCTGATCTCCTAAACTGCCTGTTTGATAAGTTGAAATTCAAATGCCAGTAACTCAAATATAAAAAAATCATAGCACTAAAATTAGGTCAAATTGTCCACCATTTGAAGCTGAATTTCAGAATGTTAATACAGTAGATGCCCTCTTAACCGGGCACCTTTTAACCGGCCATTGGTTTAACTGGACTATCAACAGAAAGAACATCTTTGTAACCAATTTTTTTTTTAACCATCGGTTTAACCGGACTTGGTCGGCTGGAAATGGATGGTATTGTACCGACGATTGTGGAAAAATATTTTAGACCAGTAATGACATGTCTAAATACTATGCTCTCTTCAATTTAAGAAAAATGAGTTAGTTTTTAAGTAATTGAGGAACGACATAAAACGATTCCTTATGGGAAATATATAATGGTAAAAATCATCGTAAAATATTTAATTTTGTAAGTTTGGATGATTCATTTTAGGAAACGTTGGTTTAACCGGAAGATCCTTTATCCAGACAGGCCTCGGTTTCAAGGGATAAGAGGGTGTCTACTATAACAAAACTGGAGAAATTCTACCATGAAGTTCCTTTTTACTTTCCGCATCTCAAATATTAAGTACAGAAAAATATACTTCATTCAACACCATTCTTACAGTACTTTTTGGCAATGCCAATTGCTTTGGGCTGAAAGACAGAGATTTTGATTTTGGTTCTGCTGCAGATCTTTTACACTCTCGCCTCCAGGAGACTGTCCTTTTGATCAACTAATTTAAACGAGTCTTTGCTTTAATCAGCAAGGAAATGAAAAGCTGCTTTAAATTAACAACACACCACATTGCGTCTCTTTAGCAATTTTAATGTCATATTTACAATTAGTTGTAGAAAGCTATAATTTGACCCGTACTAGGCTCACCAGTTTATTCAGCCAAATCATTTACTGAAGTCTAGGATAAGACAAAGAGGAAGCATTCTTCTGACAGTTCTCTTAAAATAATAGGACATCAAGAAACTTTTTTATATCAGTGAATTCAACAAAAGCTTCTATGATTAGGCCCAAGTTATGCTACGGGAAATCTTGTTTTACATGATTACCTTGAATGGGGATAGGAATTGTGATTTTACTAATACTCTACTGCAGTACAATATATGCAAACCCAAGGACAATTATTGAACTAAGAGGACAACTAACTAATATTTACCTTGGTAGAAGTCTTTATTCCTCTTTATTTATGAGAAGTGTTTGTAACAATTTCCTTAGACTTTCATTTGGCATAAGAATACTAATTAAAAATCAAGTATTTAATTAAATGTACACTGAGGAAATCATTCATGCAGTATGAAAATATAGAAGCTAATTTTACATCAGTTTCTTCATAAAAATTAATAGTACTAAGTTGTAGTATTTCTAAATTATTGAATATGATTGTAAACATAGAAGTTTGCATTGGCAACTCAGGGATAAGAAACAATTTTTCAGTAATTGATTTTATTCTGTAAATACATTACACCATAAGTTTGTTGGATTTTTAGTTGGATATCAATATCTAACGTTAACAAATGTATTAAATATTCCAGATTTTATATTGGAAATTGTATAACTTGAACCTTACAACATAATATCAGATAAAACATTAAAGATTTAAGTTTGTACATCGAGTAAATTAATGAACTGAAGGTGTAATGAACAAAGAAATGGTCATATTTTACCACAATGCATTAATTACAAGTACCTTGTAATAATTTTCAAAATATTAAACAGACTAAGAGAGTCTACAAACCCCTCCTTACTATTACAGGGGGGTCCCCTCCTTTCCCCTTCCTCCTATCCCCTTTCATACAGTACTTGTTTTACATCAAAACAAATAAATAAATATTCTTAAGTGGTTGATGTGGTTCTTCAGTGGTTCTCAATTGTCAGTATATTTATTTTATTTTTTTAGTTTATAAATTATTCTTTCTCAGATATTTTATAATTGTTCAATTTTTTCTATGTTGTTATTACCAAATTGAAATTTCATCGCTTATTTGCTTGTCAATCTAGTTAAGCACTTTCAGTGTTGAATTCTTTCTGTTTTTTTTCTTTGCAAGCACAAAATTTAATTTCATTGTACATGAAACTATAGCATAGTATATTTACCACTAATCTTAAGATGAAAAATCGATCATTTTTGTAGCAAAATATAGGGAAGCTGGATAGCTTCTGAAATAAGATATACCGGGTGTCCCATAATAGTCCCCCCCCCTAACTTTTTCCTACATTTTTTCAAATATCAATTCCACACCACCCCCAAACATTATTGGGTAGTTAATACTTCATTTTGAGGGGGTACCCAATTTTGGCCGCCATCTTGGATCCGCCATATGGGATCCAAAATAATTTTTTCAAATGTAAAAGTGGTGTTGTGACCCATCATTTCGAACTAGACTTTTTCACTGATTACAATGCCGCAATCCGTTTTTTTAATATCTCAATTGGTTCTCAAGATATGGGTACTTTAAATTTATTTATTTTCAACCAATTTAAACATTACAAATTGAAAAAATAGGCCCATAACCACAAAATAATGCTAGATGGTGACGAATAACCACCATCAGTCATTGTTGAGCGATTTACACTTAACTTTCATCAATGTAAATTTTTTGGCCGCCATCTTGGATTCGCCATTTTGAAATGAGGTAAGTTATTTCAAATACGAAGTTGGTATTGTGACCCATCATTTCAAACTAGTTTTTTGCGCCGAATTCAATGCCGCAACCCGTTTTTAGCTATAGAACATTTTTTGAAACATTAATATTTTTTTAGATTTTTAACAGAAACATGTCAATATCTTTAAAACGAAACAATATAATTAAAAACGAGTTGCGGCATTGAATTCGGCATAAAAAACTAGTTTGAAATACCAACATCGTACACAATACCAACTTCGTATTTGAAATAACTTACCTCATTTCAAAACGGCGAATCCAAGATGGCGGCCAAAAAATTTACATTGATGAAAGTTAAGTGTAAATCGCTCAACAATGACTGATGGTGGTTATTCGTCACTATCTAGCATTATTTTGTGGTTATGGGCCTTTTTTTCAATTTGTAATATTTAAATTGGTTGAAAATAAATAAATTTAAAGTACCCATATCTTGAGAACCAATTGAGATATTAAAAAACGGATTGCGGCATTGTAATCAGTGAAAAAATCTAGTTCGAAATGATGGGTCACAACACCACTTTTACATTTGAAAAAATTATTTTGGATCCAATATGGCGGATCCAAGATGGCGGCCAAAATTGGGTACCCCCTCAAAATGAAGTATTAACTACCCAATAATGTTTGGGGGTGGTGTGGAATTGATATTTGAAAAAATGTAGGAAAAAGTTAGGGGGGGGACTATTATGGGACACCCGGTATGTTTCTTTTGTTTACAGTGGACCTTGCTGAAAAGTAGTGTCTAGATTATATACTGATTATAATGCCTATGCAAGACTGTATTGCTCCAGTTTTTATTTAGATAAATTAATGTAATCACCGATTAATCACATACTAAAAAACTTAATGGCTGCATACCAATACTGTATAAAATACATAGAAATAAATTGTATAAAAAATGCAAAAAGCAATTCCTTGCTTTGAATCCTGGTAACTTCTTCATCGTCTTGTTGGACATTTCCATTTCATTGTTCCAAAACCCTGCAATAGAAAAATTTTCATATAAAATTCAATCATTTAAATAGTTATTTTCACTGATATAGTAGAGCCCCACTAAAATAAAAGAATAAGGGTGTGACTTTTCTATATAATCAATATTCATATGTCTAATATATTAATCTGAATAGTCATATGAAAGGGTCCAATGTGATTGTCGAATCTCCAAAATCATCAGTAGATTTTGAGATTCAATCAATGAATCAAAATTTGGCAGTGACATTTGACATTGAGACTTGTCTGCCGAGTGACTACCTTTTCTTGTGCATTCCAAAGGTTGGATGAAAACAAACTCATTATCTACTATATTTGTCAAATACCACTCACCCATCATCGCACAGCCCAAACTATACGACCTAGAACCTTGAAATTTTGCGTGGACGTTCCATTAAGGGCGTAGGCATCCGCTAAGAAAGGATTTTACAAAATTCGAAGTTTCAATATGAAAGTGTATTGGGCTATTTTTTGTTTACATTTTCAATGCCCATTCAATCAGCCAGCTGGTAGTTAACTTCACAAATAATATACGCTGCTGTTACAGCTGATTGTAATTTGATTTCTTTCATCATAGGTTTATAGTTTTTTATTGATTTATTAAAAGGAGATAATTATAATTTACTATATAAAAGTTACCATACATTTAGTTTTTTTTCGTTCCTAATTTTTTAATCATTAAATTATTATGGCATCATCTTTATTTCGGCAGCGGGAGTTTAGTTTTTTGAGAGGGCATCCCTAATATTTTTAGTCTATTATTACAATAATGCCTGTTAAATATTTGGCTTCCTTCTAATTCGACCTTTATAGTTTGAAGCTGAAGAGCGTGCTGCCTTTTGTGGTTGAGTCTTGAGTCTAAATCCCAGCAAGATTGAAAGAGATACTGTAGTTTTTTAGTCACCGAGAGAACGTGCTGTAATAATCTAATTCTTTGATGTATTTATTTAAAAATCCTTAAATTATACAAATTCCTTAATGCAATTTGTAATTGTATTACCCACTATATTTGTCAAACTCATACAGCCCGATCTACTTGACCTAGAACCTTGAAAATTTGCATGGACGTTCCTTAGCATTAAGCTAAGAAAAGTTTTTTTAAATTTTACGTTTTGAGGGTTTTTTGACAGAGTCACAGTTTTAAAATGTTCCCATATAAATGTAAAGGGCGATCTTTTGTTTACATTTCTACTGTCATTCAATCAAGTAGATGGTAATTGGCTTCACAAACGGATGTTGTCACAGCTGATTTAAAATTTGATTCCTTTATCATGGGGCTGTTGTTATTTTGTCAATTCTATTCGGTCATTAGTACTACCTAAAAGTTTCAATTAGTTTACGTTCAGTACATCATTATTTTTTGTGTCTATCTGTTTAATCATGAAATGTGGCGCAAACCTTATTTAGGTAGCGAGAATTATAGTTATTTCCTTAGGGCGCCCTTGTCCTTGATGTATTGCAATCGTGCCCTATGATAGTTTGGCGAATTCTTTTTCATCTAATTCGACGGTGTCCCGGTTTTTCTCCGAAAAAATAAGTGCTGCAATCTGTGGTTGACCTTTAAAACTACTATTACTAACCGTCCATATGTTAAGTTGTAAACTAAGTGAATCGAGTTTGATGCACTGACAACGGAAAGAGCAACTTTTCCAAGCATTAAGCCCTTTACTGTACTTAATTGATACCCTATTTTACAATACTGAGAAGTATTGGCAAATTTGCGTAGAATCACCTTAAAATTTACACATTTAATGTTAAAATCAGTCAGCCGTTTTTGAGTTATGACTATGAAAAGAAAACTTACACTATCTTCTGTGATATAACTGTTTTTTAAACCTACACAACGACATAACACATAAACAGACCTCTACATATTTCTGTTTTTATTCAGTCCATTCGTCATATCGAGGTTAATTTTTATTGTGAGCGAAGCCACGGGCAACTGCTAGTTCATCATAAGTATTAACTCCAAAACTTATCATTGATTAACCACAAAACAACCATCTTGTTTGACCCAATTAGTTTAGCCTGTTGTAAGAATTCTTATTTGTCAAATGTTGAAAAAATACCATTTACAAGCTTGTCAAGCTTGTAAATGTTGAAAAAATACCATTTACAAGCTTGTCAAGCTTGTGGGGAATAGCTTGTCGTAGCATAACAAATTAAATAAAGTAAGTTCACAAACAAACTAACAAATTCCAACCACTTGCACACAATGGACCATAGTTATTGACATCTAGGCGCTCCACATGTAGAACTAGGTCCGCTGCCAGTGGGGGATGTACTTACCGACAGCTAGGCACTCCACATGTAGAAGTAGGTCCGCTGCCAGTGTGGGATGTACTCACCGACGCCTAGACGCTCCACATGTAGAAGTAGGTCCGCTGCCAGTGTGGGATGTACTCACAGACGCCTAGACGCTCCACATGTAGAAGTAGGTCCGCTGCCAGTGTGGGATGTATTCACCGACGCCTAGACGCTCCACATGTAGAAGTAGGTCCGCTGCCAGTGTGGGATGTACTTACCGACGCCTAGACGCTCCACATGTAGAAGTAGGTCCGCTGCCAGTGTGGGATGTACTCACCGACGCCTAGACGCTCCACATGTAGAAGTAGGTCCGCTGCCAGTGTGGGATGTACTCACCGACGCCTAGACGCTCCACATGTAGAACTAGGTCCGCTGCCAGTGGGGGATGTACTCACTGACGCCTAGGCGTTCCACATGTAGAAGTAGGTCCGCTGCCAGTGTGGGATGTACTCACCGACGCCTAGACGCTCCACATGTAGAACTAGGTCCGCTGCCAGTGGGGGATGTACTTACAGACAGCTAGGCACTCCACATGTAGAAGTAGGTCCGCTGCCAGTGTGGGATGTACTCACTGACGCCTAGGCACTTTACATGTAGAAGTAGGTCCGCTGCTAGTGTGGGATGTACTCACCGACGCCTAGGCGCTCCACATGTAGAAGTAGGTCCGCTGCAAGTGTGGGATGTACTCACCGACGCCTAGGCGCTCCACATGTAGAAGTAGGTCCGCTGCCAGTGTGGGATGTACTCGGCGAGCGGGCGCAGCACAACGCCGACCAGGGGGATGTTGTCGGAGCAGGAGCGCAGCAGGCGCAGCAGTCGGTCGCGGGTCTGCGCCTCGTAGAACGGCGACCGCAGCAGGTACAGCAGCAGTGCCACACTGCGCCGCGACAACTCCAGCCGCTGCCGCCGTGACAGCTTGTCACCCGTTAGTGCGCCTCGGCCCCGCAGCAGGTGCAGGCTGCAACCCGACATAAGGACCAGTTATCTTGCCTAACGGCTAGGGAAACTTTTAAAGGAATTATCGTAAGCCAACCAACTGCCATCAATCACTGTAAGGGCTTCTTTAAGGTGAGTCGACTCTCAACAACTCGAATCTCAATAACTGATAATCCTCGATAACTCTTAAATATTTTCGATTCTCCTAGAAAAACCCTTAGTCAAAATAAAAATTTACAGTTACACTTTACCTCTGTAGGTCAAAATTTACCTCTGTACTCAAAATTTACCTTTAGAATTCAATGTTCAGTGGTTAATTTGAAGTAAATTGTTTGTTTACCTCTATTAGTACAAATTTACCACGACATCTCAAAGTTAACTCAACGGACCTCTGCAGGGCTTAATTTGTAAAGAAAAAAGTACCGGAGCTATGGCACAATGAGTGGCCGCCGGGAGGGTATGGAAAACACCCCAGCAGAAGGGAGGGTCCAGGGGCCCTTCCCCGGGATTTTTTTAAATTACGATTAAATTTGATGCCTTTTTAATGTTTATGACCACAGTATAACAATTAGGCTGTGTTCACTTTTGCGCTGGCTAGCTTTGCCCTGCCGCGGCTAGAGTGTACTCGTGCCATAGTGGTCGTGAAGGTTGTGATCTCCAGCGCTACGTGTGTTTAGCGCCACTCACGACTCATGGTGGGAATTTACTATTGTCGAACAAGGGCGCACCTGATTTGTCTAAACATTTGAAGAACTATTTGCCGCAAGAGGCCTTATAAGATCGACGTAGAAATGAGTACGGTAATGCCGAACGCATCCAGTACACGCTCGTATTGGCCTGAATTGGATTTGCCCTTGATTGAAGATAGTAAACTTCCACCATTACTTGCTAAAGCCTATCTCGAGTTTATCAAGTGATCAGTATCCAGAATGGAGGTTGAAAAACTACCATCTATTTCCTTGTGTGAAACTATGTAAAAAAAATAGAGTTGATAAATTGACTTAGAAGATTCCCAAATTAGAAAAAGTTGTACACTTTTATAAAATCGCTTTTTAAACAGTGTTAATCACTTAATCACTTAATCACTTTAATAAGACAGGTACCTCATGGAGGACGTTACCCTGAATATGAGTGAAGGATGAGTGTGATGATCGTGATGATAGTGGCGCGATCTTGTAGCCTTGTTACTGACTAAGGTTAGCATGTTCCTTAGACAGGATTGTTAATTAATAGCCCAACAACCAATGGCAGCTGGCTCCAGAAACAACCCTTCAAAAAGCTACTAACTTTTCTCGGGATCGATCCGGCTACCTACAAGTTTGTAGGCGGGCACTATAACCACTGCACCAACCAGCCACTGTTACGTTGGTGGGTTATAGTGGTTATAGGTTATAATAAATTACGTGGCCTGAAAAAGGGTCCGGAGCAGTACCGGTGAGTTGAGAAACCGCGCTCCGGTGAGCTCCAGTTTCCTAAAAAGTACCGGAGCTGCGCTCCGGTGTGCTCCAGCTGAAATTAACCCCTGGACCTCTGTAAGATGACACCCTGACGTAAAGGTCGCAATTTTTCAATTTGAGTTGGCGAAAGTTGACAGTATGAATAAAGGATGAGTGTAGAATGGAGATCAGTGAGAGCTATGCTACAGCCAAACCCAGCTGATTATTGACCAGGATCACTATTTGCACAATCACACAATGACTGATGACAGCTGAGTCCAAAAACAACCCATTGAAAAGCTACAGGCTTCCCTCAAGATTGATTTGGTGACCTTTTGGCTGGAGCATGGAGGCACTATTAACCACTTCTCCATCCAGCCATTTTCTACCAAGTTTGGTATAACCGCAAAAAGTTGGCTGCCTCTTTTCCTGATCCTTCGCTCGCCCGCATGGACACATAATCTGTGTATGGAATATGATGTGCAAAGCAATGTGGGTGAGCTGTTAAAGTGTTAAATGTACGATATTGGCAAAAATCACTACCGAAGATTTAATCCATGACATGGATTTTAATCCATGACAGGGCCACTGCCGTCACTCCGACAGCCAGGGCCGCCGAGAGGCCATGTCAGCCAAGTCTGAAACTTGGGGCCCGGGCTCCGGAGGGGCCCGGGCTCCGGAGGGGCCCGGGATGAGCGGATTTTTTTTTTGTTTTGATTGAGAAAATATTGGTATTGACTTCTTGGAAATAAAATTTGGCCTACATGTTAAAAAATAAAATGTCAAACTTTATCAGACAAATTACTTTGATAATGCAATATAGTATTTAGTTAAGGCAAAATCGATTGTTTTGTCTGTCTGTACTATTGTATTTGCGGCTGACTGTACTGTACACTAGCTACGGCGGTGGCGGCCAGCGAGTAATGAGCTTGAGCGACTCATACCTCCCTCTCCATTTCTCTGCATTAAAATATATTGACAACAACTTTAATTATCCATGATGGTAAACAGCAAGAGCACAACATATGTTGCAATTAATGCAGATGGCCGGAAAAAAACAATCGTGCACATTGATCGTGAAAAAACGGAAGAGTAACTTTGAGAGTGGAACGAATGCGGAAGTTAGGGGAAAGAGACGAATGAATGAAAAATCCAATAGTGCGGGATCGCTGATAATTTTAAAATTTTTGATTTTAATCAAAGTAGACTATTTTGTAAGTCCGACCGACCATTCAGCCTAAATTGGTTTGAATATTTGGTTTTTGGATAATGTATGATGTTCCAACTCTAAGCTGCCTAAAAACGCGAGTTTAGAGACCTAATTTTCAAACATTTTCCGGGGGAAGACTTCCGGACCCCCCTTTCACTGAGGGGTCCCGTAGGGCCCGTACGGTGTGCAGACTTGGGGCCCGACTTGGCTCTCGGCGGTCCTGCTGACAGCTTGGCTAGCAACTTACCAAATTGTAATATTACCGGTATTTTTAGAGCCCCTACTTCTTCTGTTTTATACCACCTAATAATTTGGGATACTTACTCTTGCCATTATATTTAAACTGTCAGACACTTAAATTATTACCAATTTAAGATTTAAGATTAAAAGCAAAACAAATAAAAATCCTCTTTTAGACAAAGAACAAACAAAAAATTTTTGTTGGCATAAAGTTACCTTATCAAGTCCATGGTGAAAGCTATCAGCCACGGGCGCCAGTTCTGTGGTCCGTAGCGGTAGAGTGCGGCCAGGTGAGCGATTGGCTTGGCTATGTACAACACCTGCAACGGGAGTGCAATGTAATGGTTAGCCACCCCTCCTAAATGGTTAAATATGGTTTATATTTTTACTTAGAAAACTATTTAATTAAATACCTAGTTTATTTATATTTTCAAATGACAGAAATTATTTTAATACACTATTGTTTCCAGATTATCAGGATTACCTACTGTATAAACCAGGATTTGTCTGTTCACATTGTTGTTTAATTTGTCTACATTTTCAATACAACAAAATAAATTGCTTAAATTTTGAGAGGAATGTTAGTGTAATAAACAAGCAAAACTATGCAAATGAAAGAAGTCTGGACACATTACTCTAATAAAATAACCCAAGCAATTAGAACAAAAGAAACCAGTTCCCTTATCAGTCTCAATAAGCACCGGTGGGTTTTCATAAATGTAAAACCACCACTGTGTGGTTGCCTACCTCCCCCAGGAACTGCTCCCTCGTGAGAACCGCGTCTTCCCTCTTCCCGTCGTCCGACTGTGGCAGCTCCGGGGGCTTCCACGTCCGGTACATCGTCGGAGCCGCTGGAACACGAGGAAAAATACCCGATTGTAGCAAGCCTCGTTATTGAAGGAAATTCAAACAACGTTATTTCTTGTTGGAATTTCTGTGATTTTCTAATTATTAAATTTCCTCTAGGAGAGGGATTACTTGCATGCATACAAATTGCAATAAGTCCCACAATGGCTTTAGAACTTCTAAGTGTTAAAGAATGCATATAATGGAGATGCAATATAAATTTATATGCAAACTCTCAAGTTTTTATGTTTAGATTTTAAATATTTTTTAATTTTAAATAATTTTTTGTAACTAAATATGGAGTAAAATTGACGTGTAAACACCAAATACACGCTGTCACCATATGTGCTAATAACATCACATAACATTAAAATAATTTTTAAAATAAAAACTATAATTCTTTTTTTAACTATTTCATAATTTTTTTAATTTTACAAATCTATTTGCTATAAAATTAAAAAAGTCTAATTGTCTCAAAGGTAAGAACTAATAGAAAGCTTTATAACTTTGTTCAAGCTTCTTTCTAATTATGCTTAGGGCCTACTGATAAAATTGCCGCAAAAAAGTCTAATTGTCTCAAAGGTAAGAACTAATAGAAAGCTCTATAGCTTTGTTCAAGCTTCTTTCTAATTATTATGCTTAGATTAAACTGGATTAAATTGCCACAAAATAAAATTTGATGGTTTTTTGCTGAGGAAGGTTACCTGCATCTATGGTGCGAATGACTCGACCTGACTTGAGAGAAAATCCCTCAGCGGGTGGTTCTATGGTCGGTTTGTTGACTTCATTTCTCTTTAGGGGAACGATTGGTGGATTCTGGATGATGTTCTCCTTGTATCGATAAAGTAAAGCAAAGCGAGCTGCACATCTGGAAAGTACATGTTAATGCAAATAATGTATTTTCTAACTAATTTTGGGGCCATCCATAAATTAAGTAATCCGAAAATAAAGGGAGGGGTCAACATAAAAATTACATTTTTTAAAATTCAGTTTTATTACTGATTTTGATACAAAAACAATATCAATTTAGCGAATCAAAATAATTTTAGTTTAATTAACTTACCAGTTTAGAGAATTTGTCAAAATATAATTACATTTTTTAATTAATTTTAATTTTTATGGTCATTCCGGCTTTAATCTAAAGCAAAGTGCAAATGTGAATTATTATCAATAGGTTTTTAGATCCATAGGTAGCGTTATGTTTGTAAAAATATGGTATTACAAAGTTTGACAAATAATTCAAAACGCACAAGAAAAATTATATTTTTTTAAATAGCTAACAACAACAAACTACCAACAAAATGTGTCATAAAAGTAAATTAAATAATGGTCTTGGAAACCCAATGAAAGACACATATAAGTACGCAGTTTCTTCCCAAAAACCGGCATTGTTTTACTTGGAATGAGGTTTATACTATACGACATTATTTTCCAAACGAAATGTAAGTTGGATCTTGATGGTATGATGGTTATAGAGGGGTGGGGTAAAAAATTGGCTATAAATTTATATCATATTGATTAATGTATAAAAACCTAGCTTAAATTATTTTTCTAGTTTTTTTTGTTTGTTTTGTTAGCACCATTTTAAAAAGCGAGGGAGTGAGGTTGGACGATAGGCTGGGTTGGGATGACCATCTAACTGTATTAGAAAATAAGCTGGCTAAGAGTATTTTCATTTTAAGATCAATATGCAAATACCAGAATGAACATCTCAATAAACTTGTGTATCATGCTCTGTTTGAGAGTCACTTGCTATACTCAATTATTTTGTGGGGTGGCACCATAGGTAATAGAGAAAGAATTTTTGCTTGCCAGAAGAAGGCAATAAGAACAATGTCAGGCCTACCATTCAGAGCGCACTGTAGGGAGGCTTTTGTGGGGCTGGGGCTCCTTACGGTACCGAGTTTGTTTATTTTTGAAAACATTCTTTATGTAATAAACTTTGATTCTCAAAAGATCAATGGTATCCAGTCACATAATTATAATACTAGGTTTAGGGATAGGTATGCAGAGACACACAGACTTTCGATCTTCGAGAAAAAACCACAGTACATGGGTACCAAATTGTATCAAGCCTTGCCAAGCTCTTTGCGCAATATAAATAACTATAGTTCATTCAAACTTAGATTAAAGCAGTTTTTAATAGAACATTGCTTCTACAATTTGCAAGAGTTTTGGGAGTTGTGTCAAAATTTAAATAATCAGGCCTAACCATCCAAATTAGACACCTCCCATTCTCCTACCTAAATTTTCCTTAACAAATGTGTCCTGCAACTTCGTGGGCACATTGACAAGCTCTACACCTACGGGTCATCGAGCGCTACAGGATGTAAGATGTAAGATGTAAGATGTAAGCAATTGGCTATGTAATAACAAATCTTAATAGTTCCTCCATATTAACAAAGCTAAATAAATAAAGAAAATGTGAAAATATTCTATAATTTTTAATTCATAGATGCTCACATTTGCCCCAAACATCCTAGCTAATTCAAACACACACAAACTTCAGGGTTTTTTTGTTTTAAGACAAAATAAAGATAATCTATGTATTATGGTGAGAGATATTAAGGAGAATGAAAACGTTGTTGCAATTATAAATACTATTATCAATGAATATAGGGTATTCAATGCTATTATGGTTATACGAAACTACTGAACCAAGGGAAATGTGGGGGGGGGGTTGAAACAGTGAGACAGCACGACAGCAGGATACAGTATGTCTACCGACCTACTATTCTTTGCTTTCTTAAATTTAAAATCACGTTCCTGGTGAATGCGGGGATTTTATAGTAATATTGAAGGGGGAAATTGTTTGCTCAGCTTAGCAATTGGTAACACTGATTCTCTGAATCTGTTTTCATTTCACTGCACGGCTGTCTGCTTTGTTTTTATGTTGTTTGTTGCGTAACAGCTGGCGCATTTTGTTGTAAAAGTATTAATTCAAAATTATTTTCCCTTTTTATCAACTAACTTAACAATGTTGTTTTTTAAGGAGTGAATGAAGATGTAAATGTAAACATTTAGTAAATTGTAAAAAAATCAGCTCTTTACAACGTACGTACATAAACGTAACCTATACCTAACTTATATAAGGTGCAAGTGTCAGCCTTGCCTACAACGAAACTCCAAGCCCGGCAATGTCATTCAGAAAGCTGTTTACGGCATATGGAAATTTATTAAAAAATTATCCTGTACCTACACAAGCGGTTCAAACAGGTAAGAAAAGTTCAAAATAAATCAATCAATTTATAATTAAGAAATTTGTTGCTACACTCATGACAAAATCAACTAGGCTAATGATAAGCTACATTTTCAGCAGACAAGTTAAATGCTGCCTTAGGTAATATAGCCATAATGAAATCGAACTAGGCTATACCAAATGAGTCATACTTTCGCCTGTTAAAACCTGTTGACAGGTGATGCGCGCACTCTGGTCAATGACCAGACCAAGGCCTAAGTTACTTGAAGGGGATTTGGCGGGCGAAAGTATGACTCATGACTCATCTGGTATTGTTTGATTCGTAACATAACGAGGAAAGTCCTACTAACATATTCATGATAACCTAATCTAATATATCCGCCGCAGCACGCTGTATAAGGGTGACAATCGGGTGTGGACGATAGCAGTGGTGAGGTCGTGAACATTCAATCCTCACTTACATCGCTGCCAACACGCTGGGAGGCACAACACAAATACCGGTCATCAAAATTAAGTCAAATTTAGACAGCAAGACGATTAAAGAACGTTCTTTCCAATGATGTAGTTAGGCCTATTTTTTATGTCCAGCAAAACGATCTCTCTAAAAACAGTGGCCTCCGTATAATACCAAAGTACCCATTTTTTCATTAGTAGGCCTAAGCCAATTTATTTGTAACCTTTTAAAAAAATTATTCTTATTATAGTATTTTATATATAATTATAGTGAAATGTTTCAAGCATTTAAATACTTCATATACCTTTGTGTTTAAGGTTTTGTTCAATTTATTACATTTTTTTATTAATTAAATATGTTAAAAGCAAATGTTTCATGTTATTTCATTATCTGGAGGTAACCTACAGATGCGCCTGATGGCGTTTCAAAATTGATGCATCCGACGGAGGGTTGGTAGGGTATTAATTATGATACCCCCAATTAATATGTGTTGGGGGTAAACACACGATATATGCTGAGGTCATTATTATTATCAAACATGTCATCAAATCACTAAATAAAATCCCTCCCTCAACAGGACTCCTGATGGGGTTTGGGGATGTCCTGGCACAGACGATAGTAGAAAAGAGAAGTGTCAATGAGGTTGACTTGAAAAGAACGATTCCATATGCTAGTGCAGGCATTTTTGTGGTAAGTGCCTTTTTTATTGATTAACGCGAGGTAAGTAAATTGTTGTGTTATTTTTTTGTAGGTACCTACTTCAATCAATTGAATTTTGGAATTCTGTAGTTTAATTGTAAGGCCCACATTACACTAGGTGGCTGAGCAATGTTGTTAAATCACCAATTAATTTAAAGTTAATCGGGAGCTACAACTTAAAGGTGGCTGGCGACGTTGCAAAAGAAATAGCCACTCCCATTTAATTCAGTGCACTGATTTAGTGACGCTACTGGTCGATAATGCAAGTGACTCCACCACCACCTTAATGTAATAGGGGCTAAGAATCCCATCAACAATTAATTTCTTTATACAGTAATTAATTGTTTACAGAATTTCCAAAGGCATAATATTACCTTTTGCAACAAATCTTTATAATTGCATTTTGTCAAAATGGCTGCAGTTATGTAACTTTTTATGAAGTGTCTGAATGTGTCAAATAGCCTTTTTGATATAAATTACAATTTTTTAAGATAAAGCTGAAATAGTTTGCCTTCCATTCGCCTTTTTATAAAAATCCTTATTTATCCAGGACAACTTCAGAATGATTCAATTTTTATGCTATAATATGTTTTTTTTTTATAAAAATGTTAGTCATTTCACAAAATGGCTGATATTGATTAATACTGTACATATTTACACCTCAAAACTGCACTGCAGCTATTAAGGCCTCTAGTACGATATGAGCGATGAGCGATAAGCGGTGGGCGATAACTCACTTCTGGTCAAAATTCAAATAAATCCTTTTTAATTGCCGTTCAAAAAACCGGAGTTTCTTTATTAAATTACTAATTAGGCCTAATCCCCTTCATGTTGCCAATTTGACAAAATTAAATTTGCCTTTTTCATCAACAAAAGCCCTGTTGCAATATCTCCAGTTCGACTCTAACCTCAAACACTGCAACAATGCAACACTGCAGATGGTGAGCGACAAGTGACGTGAAAAACATTTTCCAGCCTGTCCCTGCGACAAAAGTGACACTGCTGAATTCCCTTGCTGACAAATAAATGCTACCCAAAAATCAAACGTTGTCACTTGCCGCTCGTTGCTCGTATCGTATCCGAGACCTGACAAGTAAATTATTGAAATCCCAATTTAAAAAATATATCGTTACAATTTTATTAGAAACTAGTGGCTTGAAGCCCCAAAATGAGGGTAAATTCAAACAATCCTCATTTATTATAGTACCTAATACCTTCATAGCAAACTGAATCTACCTTATATTAATATCTAGCCTACCACATGGTTTTCAATCAAGCATTAGCATCACAAGTATTATGTAAGCAAAGCAGACGTTTTTAGAAACCAATGCTTTTTAAATGGCAGACATTTTACATTATTTCTCGTTTTCTGGTAAATTTCAAGCAATTTCATTATTTTTCCCGCCATCACGGAAAAGAGACCTTTAATTTGAGCCTATCTTTCTACGACTTGCCAGACACCCAAAATTTTGACGCAAAGAATCGCCTTACGAAATTTAATATATGATTATTTAAGATTTAATATTTTGCTGAAAACCACCCCTGTTTGGCTAATATTCAAGCAGTTTAATATCTAGGCCTATTTGTTCTAGTTTTTTTATTTAAAAAAATCTATATATTGAGTATATATTTAAGAAACGCTGAAAAAGTGAAATGTGCAACCAGCAAGATTATATAGTTTTGATTTTTTATTTAAGGGGCCAACTGTTGGAGTTTGGTATCGCTTTCTTGAGTATCGTTTGGGATCTGGAGGCGTGAAGATTCTAGTGAAGAAGATAGCATATGATCAGCTAATCTTCGCTCCATGCTTCCTGGCAGTTCTCGTGACTTCATTGAATGTTTTGAAGGGGCAGTCTCTAAATGAGGCGAAGAAAAATCTTGAGACCAATTACGGAGACATTCTTCTGACAAATTATAAGGTAAACATTCTTTAATTTTAATAGTTTACTAAAATACAATACATTCAACATTTTTACAAACTTTTGACTTCAGACTCTTTGCTCTTTTCTTTAATTTTCCTTAAAATATCCTGCTTGTTTAAGTATTTCTCATACCGTACTCGTACAATCAAGATTATTAAATTATTACTTAATAGAAATTTGCCATCCCCGTAACTGAATGTTTACTGCTAATAAATTCACCATTAGTGAATTATTCGTGTCCAAGGCGGTTTTTATAGTGCGAGAAGATATGAATAATATATGATATGCTCAGGTCAAGAATCTAGCTGTACTGGAGGTGATCGATGACAACCCATCAAAATGAAATAAAATTTCTGTGCCTGATCTGTGGCAACGATGCTTTTGCACATTTATGCAAAGGAAGGATTTCTTTCTTCACTATGATACATATTCTATTTTTAGTCGTTATATGGAGCTTTTTAGAGTTGATAAATAAGGTGCAGCATTTATTTTTAACCTTGTATTTTAAACTAGACCTCATTTGACCCTGAAAACAACTGTAATGATCTTGCCCTTTGATAGTTATTATTTGGATCTAAAGGCTATGTCCACTGACGGTTTTAAATTGAGGGTAATTTCGGGCACTTTTCCCATCTCCTTCATCCTGCTAAGTGTGATTTTAAGTGCCAAAAGCCATCTTGGAGCTAATCACTTTATCTGTGAAAGTGGTTTCAGTGAACATCAAGTTACCAGATGTTTGAGAGGTGGCAGAGGCTTCCTATGAAGAGGGATTTTTAATCTTGATCGTACAGTATAAAATATGCTTAAGAAAGCATTTCATTTCATTTTTTATTTACATATTCAGTTGTTTAAATAGCCATTTAACAAATATCATGTATCATCATCGTTCTAAGCAAGTTAATAAATGTAAAAATAAAGGAAACTTGGTGAATCCGAATATAATAATTTCCTAATAAGCGGCCCTTACTCAAAAAACTGTTCTCGTAATCATTCAAAATTATGTTTTATGGAATTATAATATTTTTTACAGTTTCAAGCTGCTGTTCTTCATTTTAAACTTTTTAGAATATTATAAGATAATTTTTTCAAAGGTACCGTATACTAATTTTACTAATGCGTACGTGGCAGGTGTGGCCGTTTGTGCAGCTGGTGAACTTCTACTTTGTGCCACTGCATTTCCGCGTGTTGCTGGTGCAGTGTGTCGCGGTCATGTGGAACACATATCTCTCGTGGAAGATCAATTCCTCGTCCAACCAGACCCCGCTGGTCCCTCGCAACGCCATCAACGTGCACAACTAATCTGGTCGTCGCGGCGATAACGAGTATTCATCCGTCTAGTCAAATCTGACAACACCAACCAAGGCTGACGTAGGATTAAGGCACTGGAGGAATGTAAGGCTGAGGCCACCGACTAATCTGGCCACTTACTTTTTAAAAGGGTTTGCAAGAACGTTTGGAATAGGAAAGTGCATTTTTATATGTCTATCACCTATGTACAGTATTTAAGTATTAATAGATGTAACGTAAGATAAGAGCACATTATAACTGTTTATAAAGCAAGCAAAAGCAAGCAAGCTGTGCTGTAGTAAGCAAGCTGTTTATTAATTTGCTACTTGCATATATTTTTATTACATATATATTTTTAATTTGATCTATCTAAGACAATTACGGATATATTGTCAAACATAAGAGGCCTTTTACTTGTCTTCCGACTTTTACTCAATCAATTACTCTCTCAGTTTCAGTGATGGTCTTGATTATGTGTGAATAAGGATTTCAGTATATATTTATTTTTTAATATGTAACATCAGATTTTTAATTAAACTGCACCGCCAAAAAGCTTCAACAAGGCACCGTCAACAAGCTTGAAGTATGCTCGAGTAAAATAGTTCTTGGAACTACATAGTTTATGTCCAGACTAGGCAGGTTCCTAAAAAAGTGATAAAATACGCTTCAGAAGGAGTGTTTCATGCATTTAAGAGCCTATCAACTTCGTTATAGGTGATTCTTAGATGGTAACATCTGTCATGTAAATACTGACTCAAACTTAGTTACCCATAAGACCAAATGTTTATATCTGCACAATTTTCAGTAAATGTTTTCTTATGGTATTCCATACATTGTTTATACCTATTTAAGGGCAGCAAGTTTAAAACTGTTGACATATTAAGGTTTTTATAGGTTTTCCTGGTTAAATTTAAGAAAAATGATTGGTTTAGTTTTGTACTATTTACTTCTAGATCTATTACTTTCATAATAAATACATTTAATTGTATTTATGTAATAATTTTTTACTCAAAATTCATTGCCTATTTCCTTTATCTGAATGAGAATTATTTCACATATGTAAAAAGTATGTGAAATAATATTTGAGGTATAGTTGAGAAATTAAATTACGTTGGTACAGGAATGAACTGACTTAAATTAGAATTCAATTTTTAAATTTAAGGGGGGAAAACAAATACATATGTAACACCAATAAAAAGTTAAGAACTCACTTCACAATATTTATACTCAAACTCTAATAGGCCTATTTTGTGTGATTATCTATTGGAAAAAATGGGTTGCAGTAAACTCGAACATACATACTGACTCAAATTGTTCAGATTTTGGCTTAGCAAGCCCAAAATAACTTTAAAAACACTTAAAATGGATTGTAACTGTTATTTGTTAACATGAAGAGCCTTAAGTCTTGAGGTAGAATCTCACTCAGTTATTCGGCGTTAGTGGTTTCACTGTAACCTTGTTGAAAATGCAGATGTATGGTACTTTAGCTTAAAATGTTGGTTGCCATTTGTGAGGTGCATTATCATCACAAGACAACCACTGAAATATAAATCAAATCCTTCAACTCAGCATGGTTTAAGACTTTTTTAAAACAAAACCCAGTTATACAGGCACCAAATATTATATTTTCCATTACATTAATGTCACATCTAATACAACAAAGTTAATATGATCTGCCTCATTTTTCTTAACATAAATATCTATTCCACCACACTACCATTTTCCTTCCTGATACACCTTATTGACAATGTCGGACGACAAAGTAGAGTGAAGATGAAATAGATGGAAGATAGAAATAGTTCAGATGGCGTGTCTCATGCCTACTGGTCTACAGGACAATCTTCATTGGACGAGGGCAGGGCATTACCGGGGAAATGGACCATTGGCTTGCAATATCTCCGATATTACCTTTTACCTTTTTACCTTTTCCCTTCTGTTGTGATTATTTTGCCAAAAATTGGATTGTTCATGTCAAAACTTCACATAGTTACTTTTTTTTTAAACATTTCAACACATACTTTGAACTATTTACAAGTTAAAATTAAACACAAATGGCGAGCAAGGAGGTGAGTGAGCGGTTCAGCTCAAGTAGCCTGACTTTACTCGGAAGTTTGTTAAACATTTTCACTGCCAAGTCCGGGAAACGTTTAGAAGTCTTCACCAGCCTGCACCTCAGGATGTCCAAATTAGATTTGCTTCTGATATCGTGATCATGAATTGAGCCCCTAGTGATGAAAGAGGCTTCGTTCCTCTTGACATGGACTAGAGAGACCAAGATATAGTTTGAAGGAACAGTGAGGAATTCCCAAGCTCCAGAACAGGGGCCGGCAGTGGTCTAAAAAGCCACTTGAGGTGATGATCCTCACTGCAGCCTTCTGAAGGAGAAGCAATCTGTGGCATTCCAAAGCATTACCCCAGAGAAGCAGTCCATAGCTGATGTGGGCATGGAACAGGGCATGATACACCATTGTTAGGTGTTGGCGGGTGAGCAGACTCTGTAGCTTCCGAAGCAGGTACAAAACTCCAGACAGCCTTTTGGTGAGAGAGTCAATGTGTCTATCCCAGGATAGTTTGCGGTCCAGTGCAAAACCCAACAACATTACGGGATCAGCGGCTCAACGGAAATCCAATTAGCCAAGACTGCAGAGTAGTATCTGGGTTTTGGATTCATTAAGCTGAAACATGTTACACTGGAACCATGACTTAGCGTGATTGAATGCTAGTTCTTGCTTGGCAATCAACTCTTCTAGGCTACGCCCCCTACTTAGGAGAGTGGTGTCATCAGCGAACATTAAGACACCTCCCTCAACACTAAGGTCGTTGATGTGCAGAATAAATAATAGGGTGCCCAGAACTGTTGCAGAGAGTCATAAATTTTACCACTGTGAACTGGAGATATAGCTTTCAAACACTTGAGAGGAATGTGAAAATGTGATTCACTAAGAGGAGAGAGAGCTAGTTTAGGTTAGGGATGATCTGTTACTTTAACCTTGATGCTATTTTTTGACAGTGAAGAACACTCTGCCACTAATAAAGAATTTGAGTTTTCATCATACTTAATCAGAAACATCTGTTTTCTGTTCCTTTTTGTTAGCTCAAAAGTTATCCATTGCCGTCCTAGTCCAGCAAAATCTTTTTGCCATACTAGGCCGGTAAACGGAAGTTAACAATTAGCTGATTTGCAGCTAACTGACGTTTAATGCTTGTTTATTAGTTACTTTTTAGAGGAATGTAGTGGTAGCACTGGCAGCAGTAGCAAATGTTTGTCCTGTTTGTTATAGGTTAGGTTTGAAGGACTGAGAAACGTATTGGTTTATGCAAGGACTACGTTATGATTGAAAGTATGTTTTTTTTCTGAGTAGTATGATGAATAATATTGTTTACACGGCCGGTAAGTTTTACCATATTCGCTTGAAAATCCCGCACTCGCTTTCGCTCCTGTGGGAACTATCATATTTGTCTGGCAAAACAGTACTTCCCATCATAGTAACGTAATATACCATATCAGGACTCCAGTGGTTCTTCCGCAAAACACATATATGACGACCAACACAGCCCTCCTCCACATATAATCTTCTCCTAACTCGTACAGAGCCATAGATTTTGTCCGTTTTCATAACCCATAAATGACAACTCGGCTACAATCATTAGAGCCCTCAGTACCTCAGTTACTCAATATTGAACGCCTATAAACTTATTATCATTGTATTTAATCAAGAAAGTAACTGAGTAATCAATGAAGAGAGTATTCTGATATTTCAATAAAGAAAAGTGTAGTCTAACGATGTCTTGAAATAACCATTGGTGGTTTTATTATTTTAATTTGAGTCTAATGTTATTTCACACTTATTCAGTAGTACTTTATATTTTTGTCCCAGAAAAATGTTTCCCTTATAACTGCTTGAGCTTTATTGCTTGAGTTTAACACGAACAATCTGGGGTTAAATTTTAGTAATTTGAATCACTGCTCGATGTCCACAAGGCTACCGAGATGTTGAAAGTGGTAAACACGGTATGCTGTCCCAATGTTAACCTTACGGGAAATAAGTAAAATTTTATATCTCGCTTATTTCTCAAGATATATCAATAAAACTTGGTTGCTTGTGGCTTCATCTAGATGAGATCTAATGTAAATTAGTCTAAAACCCCCGATATTTCCATTTTCATGGGAGCAAACCTGCATACTCATTACCCATGTTATCCTTGACCCTAGATAGGTACAGTAAGTTTTTTTTAATTAGAAGCGGTCGGGACAAAGTGAAATATCTTTGACGAAGCACTTCTTTTCTTTGAAGTAAAATCATGTGTTTCTGTTTACATTGTAATGCCTTTGTTTACTATAAAAAAATAAACAAAAGTATAAAATTGATTAAACCTTACCTCAACATTTGACAAGTTAAACGCATGATTATAAAAAAAACAAAGAAGTTCATTGCCAAAGATATTTCACCTCGTCTTGACCGCTTCTTGTTAAAACAATTTAACTGTATTGTACGCAATTATGACGTGTACCAATTAGTGTTTTTTTGGTCCAATTTTGCAATCTGATGACCTTAAGCCCTGTACCGTCAGCAGTGCTTTTCTCGCTATGGGTTTGATTTAATTTGTAAGTTTTATGGCTGTTCTTAATATATTTCCAAATTTAATTGCAAAAATACAACAAATTTACATAAAATACCTATAACAGTAAAATGTGCTTTTCAATGGGCTTTTGTGGATCTTATTACTTGGGAGTTAAAAACATAATCAGGCCTTGTAAACCAATAATTAATTATCCAACCATTTTTTATAATATTTCAAAATTCATCAACCTTTGTTATTCTGCAACCTTAGTTATTCAGCAACTTGTAAATTATAAGAAGGTGTTAATTTATTATTTACTTAATAAATTATCTTTATATATATAGGGGGGAGAAAGTAAAAATTAACCAAAATTCTCAAATACTCCCGTTGCAGCAGACCTGCATACTCAGCAAATTTCAAATGCAAAACAACATATTTCAGTCCAACATAGCGTGATTCAACATGTTTTTGTAAGCTCCATAAGTATAATATGGGGTATGAGTATGCAGGTTTGCTGCTAAGGGTATATTAAAACTGGCTGGTTTCAATTCATTATATAGTTGATCTAAACTAGAAGAAGCCATTTACCAAGTTTTATCAAGATATGTTGAGAAGTAAGCAAGATATAGAATTTTCTTTATTTCCCATAAGGTTAACATTGGGACAACGTACTATGTTTACCACTTTCAATATCTCAGAAACCAATGGACATAGAGCAGTGATTCAACATACTAAATTGTTTTCTTTTTTGAGCTGAATTCAATGGTGCCAACAAAAATTCGATAAATTTTATTTTTCTATATAAAAAACTCAAAACCCCATTTTTGGGGGGGTTAACCCCCTTTTACCCCCCCTTCCTTCCCTTTCACTGATGAAATCAAATTTAATCCAAACGAAACATAATTTGTCATATATTGTGCCAACAAATCTGAATCCAAGGAGTGATGGAGTCGCAGAAGATTACTCAAGGTAAAACGCCAGTAAGGAGGCTCTGGAGATGTGTGTTAACAAACAAACACAACGTCAAACAAACACTGCAAACTTGCCCTGCCGTAGCACTTGTATGATCTACCTCTGCAGAGTGTAAATTATTATTTCAACATCAATGTAATCCTTCTAGGAGTATATTTGTTTGCCTTTAATCACTTTAATGAAATTGGAGTAACAGATTCCTTTGCTAATGATAAATAATCAAGACAGATGAATTATAAACATCCTATTTATTCATTCCCGTAGACCATGGTTAAATTTTTGGATATCTTTATTTTTTCTCATAAATCTGATTCTTGAATATGTTTTTCTTATTTATATATAGCAGATAATACACAATACGGTATCTTAAAATAAATGTTAGTTTATTCAAGTTTTTTAAATCCAAAATAATGAAGGATTTAATACCTTATTGGCGGTGATGCCACCAGCTTGGATACATTACCGTCAGTAAGGAATCCAGTAAAAAAAAACCCAAAAAATGCAGGTTGAGTAGAAATAAGAGGGTAATGTAATTTTAAGTAGGGTCAATTGAAAACAAGAGGATTTTCAATACCTCTCGAAAGGGTGTAGTTTAAACACTAGAAGCAAAAGGATATTTCAAAAATTTAAATAATATCTATTCAAGTTGTCGTGTTAAGTTGTTAATCTTATTCATGTTATTGAAACAACTTTTATGATGGCAATTAAAATTTAAACATAGGATTTACTCTCCCACCATAAAACTTATACCAAGATCTATATTTTTGAGCAATAAATGAAGTTGCAGCTAATGTTTTTACTTCAAATTGGACAAAAACTCCAATTTCTTACGAATTTAACTAATTAAAGTTATAATAAAAACGTCAAATCTTTACTATTTTTAAGTACTAATCAGTATTGGCATACATTAGTCCTATAATTTAAAGGATAATAGGGTACATTGGTTTTCAATAATAATACAACATTAATACTTCTTAAAATCAACACATTAATTCATTATATAGTTGATCTAAACTAGAAGAAGCCATTTACCAAGTTTTTATCAAGATATGTTGAGAAGCAAGCAAGATATAGAATTTGCTTTATTTCCCATAAGGTTAACATTGGGACAACGTACTGTGTTTACCACTTTTCAATGTCTCAGAAACCAATGGACATAGGGCAGTGATTCAAAATACTAAATTGTTTGTTTTTTTGAGCTGAATTCAATGGTGCCAACAAAATTTCGATAAATTTTATTTTTCTATGTAAAAAACTCAAAAACCCATTTTTGGGGGGGTCTACCCCCCTTTACCCCCCTTAAGGTGGTCCCGATCGGGCTGGTTCACAAACTCGTCTGAGTGATTACCACTTTACACGTCTGTACCAAATTTCCATTAAGATCGGACCATATTTATAGCCACTATCGTGTTAACAGACATATATATATATATATATATATACAGGGTGTTTCACGATAACCCTGACAAACTTCAGGATATGGTTCCTTGGGTCAAAATGAGGAAAAAATGTCCAGTAAACATAGGTCCTAAACTCAATCGTTTTCTATCTATTAAGGAAAATAGGATTTTTTCGGATTTCAGTGTACCTACTGAACATTTTGACTCCTAGATTGAAAAGTTGACAGAATATTTTGATAAATCCTTCATAGCTAGATAGAATATTAAATTTGAAAGAGATTTCATAACTATTTAATACAAAAAAGATGAGTGTGACTGAGAAAACGTTGTCTAAAAATCAAATTTTTCCTTAAAATTCAAGAACCAAAAAGTATAATTTGTTTTTGACAGCGCTTCATACTGTAACCGTTCGAGTGTTTTGCTTGCAACTTTACCAAAAATTTTAGAATTTAATGGAGAACAAAGAAATATCAATTTAAGTATGCTTTATATGGGGAATATTTTTGTCAAAATCCAAAATTTCGTGAGGTATAAAAAAATACTAAAATTTGGTGAAACTTATAAAAATGTATACTTTGATTATTTTTTAACATATTTGGATCAAACTTGGAATGTGGCTTCGACTAGCTGAGAGGTAATGGTTAATAGCCCAAAGTCCCCTCCTCTTTTACTTTATGGCAGCAAACCTGCATACTCATTTTCTAATGTTAACCTTATGGGGAAATAATTTAATATAATAATTCAGTTATTTCTCAACATATTTAAATAAAACTTCGTATATGGCTTCATCTTGTTGGGATCTACCTCATGATGGTCTAAAACCCTCCAGATTTACATTGTTATGGCAGAAAACCTGCATACTCACTTTCCATATTATTCTAATTAAGGAAAATTTTAACTTGCTTATTTATGGATGTAAGTTTATATTCCTTGATATGAAGTTTATGATAATTATTAAATAAAACATTTCAAAATCACTGAGTATGAGTAAGTAGCAAAGCGGGAAATATTAAGGTGTATGGAGATAAGGAAGAGTGGGATATTTATGTTTTTCCCATAAGGTTAACAATGGAAAGTGAGTATGCAGGTTTGCTGCCATAACAATGTAAATCTGGAGGGTCTTAGTCCATAACTAGGTAGATCCCAACAAGATGAAGCCGTATACGAAGTTTTATTTAAATATATTGAGAAATAACTGAATTATCATATTAAATTATTTCCCCATAAGGTTAACATTAGAAAATGAGTATGCAGGTTTGCTGCCATAAAGTAAAAGAGGAGGGGATTTTGGGCTATTAACCATTACCTCTCAGCTAGTCGAAGCCACATTCCAAGTTTGATTCAAATATGTTAAAAAATAATCAAAGTATACATTTTCATAAGTTTCACCAAATTTTAGTATTTTTTTATACCTCACGAAATTTTAGATTTTGAAAAAAATAATCCCCATATAAAGCATACTTAAATTGATATTTCTTCGTTCTCCACTAAATTCTAAAATTTTTGGTAAAGTTGCAAGCAAAAAACTCGAACGGTTACAGTATGAAGCGCTGTCAAAAACAAAATATATTTTTTGGTTCTTGAATTTTAAGGAAAAATTTGATTTTTAGACAACGTTTTCTCAGTCACACTCATCTTTTTTGCATTAAATAGTTATGAAATCTCTTTCAAATTTAATATTCTATCTAGCTATGAAGGTTTTATCAAAATATTTTGTCAACTTTTCAATCTAGGAGTCAAAATGTTCAATAGGTACACTGAAATCCGAAAAAATTCTATTTTCCTTAATAAATAGAAAACGATTGAGTTTAGGACCTATGTTTACTGGACATTTTTTTCTCATTTTGACCCAAGGAACCATATCCTGAAGTTTGTCAGGGTTATCGTGAAACACCCTGTATAGATATATACAGGGTGAGTCTCTACTGACTACATTAATTTTAACAGTTGATTCTACTTATTAAACGGAACACAAAAATGTATATAACCCCTTATCTGACTTTAACCGTTTAGCTGTAATGGCGTATTTTGTGATTTTTTTAAAATTACGCGACTTGGTACTATTAGTTCGACGGTAAAAACCAAACCAATGTATGTATGACATAGAAATTAATATCATTTGAAAGAAAATTAAATTTCCTTCAAATTAAACATAGTACCCAAGTAATAACTCCTTTCAAAACGTATATGAAATATCATTAAAGTTAAAAATTGTTGTTTTCAGAATTGTTCCTTTAAACTTCAAGGCTCAATTAAACCAGTTAAATTTGCCGTTTTCTCATGTCCAATTACATAAAAAACTTCCTTAATTATTTATGTTTAAAATTATGTACAAATATTAAGGGGTCATAAGAGGAAAAATTTGAGAATTTCATAAAAATGTTGTTAAGGTTCATTATTACGATTGGCATCATCATTCGGTATTGGCTCTTAACACCAAATTTATCACTGTATTTGTCTCCAATTTCTTTAGCAGCTGAATCTGTTGACTAAATCAGCTGACTGGGAATTAAAATAGTAATAATCAGCTGATTTTTTTATTGTTTTGTTGTAAAACTGTTTATTCATGTTGTTTTCAATTGTGCACTCCAAGTAAAACGTAACTGATGCCGTTAATGATAGATATCATTGTTGTTATGAGTTGTCATGTCGCTTACCAATGAAAAATAGGTGGACAATATGTGGTTTACGGGTTCTGTGACTAAAATGCAGCGGAAAGCCGTCGCGATTGCCGTCGCCGCTATGGATCTTCTAATCATGTAAGGTTTAAATTAAACGTCTGGATCGGAGTCATTGGAAACTGGCTCATAAGACCTTATGTAGACCTTCGAACAGCCTTAAATGGCATTCAGTACCTGGACTTTCTTGCTGAAACATTACCATCGCTCCTTGAAGACTCGAATTTTCGTCAGCTTATTATCTTCCAAGGAGACGAAGCACTCCCACACTTCAGCGTTGAGGTCCGTCAGCACATCAGTGATACTTTTGACATGTGGATCGGAAGATGATGAACAATCGCTTGGTCTCCGAGGTCTCCAGACCTCATACCCCTTGACTTCTAAGTTTAGTTTTTCGCATACCAGTTCGAAATGTAGAAGAGTTAAGGAACAGGATTTTGAAAGCTTATGAACTTCTACTTAATGAACTGAACTTGAAGGCTACTGTGAGGGAATTCAGGAATAGGTTTCGCATGTGTATCAGGGTAAACGGTGGACACTTTCAAAATCTCCTAAAATGATAAAATCGGTTAACAGATGAGATACCAAGTATATGTAAAACACATGATAAATTATATATTTATTTTTCATATAACATCTGCTGATCACAAATACCGCAATCCCCAATCAGCTAATTTAGTTAACAGATTCAGCTGTTAAACAAAATACAGATTTACAATAATTTACTTCATGTTTAGAACCAATGCGATGAATCATAATAATGTACATTAACAACATTCTTATGAATAAAAACCAGCATTTTTACACTTACGACCACCGCATTCATTCAAAAGCCTTCTGTTTAGATAGCGGCGACGCGACGGCAATCGCGACGGCTTTCCGCTGCATTATAGTCACAGAACCCGTAATCCACATAATGTTCACCTGTTTTTCATTGGTAAGCGACATGACAACTCGTAACAACAATGATATCTATCATTAACGGTATTAGTTACGTTTTACTTGGAGTGCACAATTGAAAAGAACATGAATAAACAGTTTTACAATAAAACAATAAAAAAATCAGCTGATTATTACTATTGTAATTCCCAGTCAGCTGATTTAGTCAACAGATTCAGCTGCTAAAGAAATTGGAGACAAATACAGTGATAAATTTGGTGTTAAGAGCCAATACCGAATGATGATGCCAATCGTAATAATGTACCTTAACAACATTTTTATGAAATTCTCAAAGTTTTCCTCTTATGACCCCTTAATATTTGTACATAATTTTAAACATAAATAAATAAGAAAGTTTTTTATGTAATTGGACATGAGAAAACGGCAAATTTAACTGGTTTAATTGAGCCTTGAAGTTTAAAGGAACAATTCGGAAAACAACAATATTTAACTTTAATGATATTTCATATACGTTTTGTAAGGAGTTATTACTTGGGCACTATGTTTAATTTGAAGGAAATTTAATTCTCTTTCAAATGATATTAATTTCTATGTCATACATACATTGGTTTGGTTTTTACCGCCGAACTAATAGTACCAAGTCGTGTAATTTTAAAAAAATCACAAAATACGCCATTACAGCTAAACGGTTAAAGTCAGATAAGGGGTTATATACATTTTTGTATTCCATTTAATAAGAAGAATCAACTGTTAAAATTAATGTAGTCAGTAGAGACTCACCCTGTAGATATATGTATAGATATTTATATCTACACCTATAATATATATATATATATATATATATATATATCTATTACTTATAAAAGACAAAGCCCTCACTCACTCACTCACTCACTCATTCACTCACTCACTCATCACTAATTCTCCAACTTCCCAATAACCCAGAAGGCTGAAATTTGGTTCACTGTTTCTTTAGGCATTAAATAGGAAAACTAAATGGTTTTCATCCTGATCTGACCCTCGGACTCCGCCATGGACCCTCTCAAAGATCCCATATTATCCTTATGGCAGAATACAAATCGGTGAAATGTTTATATTTAAACAGATGTAAAATGCAAGAAATTTAGTGGAATGTCAAACAGGCTGTCAGGAATAGAACATAAAATAAATCACTGACTAGAGATACTTATAAGACCTTTCTTCCCCGTAACAGCTGTTAATGAAAGAGCTAATTTAAACCATTTATTTTATCTACATCATTAGAAGAAAATACTTTGCCTTTGTCTTTTAGAAAATTTCATTGATGGAATTATTACCATAGGTCTCACGGCAAGACCTAAGCGCGAGACCATGATAACTTTTCATTTTGGAGCTCCCAGAAGCAAAAAACACTATTCAAACTATATTTAAAGCTGAAAACACAGTACATTGTGCCAATAGAAAAATTCTATATCTCGGTTATTACTCAACATATCTTGATAAAAATTGGTATGTGGTTTTTTTGGTTCATATTCACCTGATATTGTTTAAAAACCACCAAATTTTTGAATGACTGTTACAATAGACCTGCATACTCACTCCCCATTTTATTCTTATGGAAGAAATGAAATAAGGTCATACACATAGTCTGGAGGTCTGCTGCAACGGGGGTATTTTTATGTTCAAGATAGACCCTAAAAACCTTAGAATTTTTTTGACATTAAATCAAGGCAATTTCTACGTTTTAGCGAATTTCCCCTATAGGGAAGAAGCTGTTACCGTAGGTCTCACGGTAAGACCTAAGCCCGAGACCATCATAACTTTTCTTTTTGAGGTCCCCAGATGCCAAAAACACTATTCGTCCATTTTCATAAATTTATATATATATCTATATATATATATATATATATAGATATATCTACATATATATCTATATATATCTATATATATATCTATATATATATATATATATATCTGTCTTTAAGCACGATAACTCGCGTAACTATGGTCCGATCTTGATGAAATTTGGCATGGACGTGTAAAGTAGTAATTATCCGGACGAGTTCGTAAACCAGCCTGATCGGACTACTGGAAGGGGGGGTAAACCCCCCAAAAATGGGTTTTTTGAGTTTTTTACATATAAAAATAAAAATTATCAAATTTGTGATAGTACATTGAATTCAGCTCAAAAAAACAAACAATTGAGTATTTTGAATCACTGCTCTATGTCCATTGGTTACCGAGATATTGAAAGTGGTAAACACAGTACGTTGTCCCAATGTTAACCTTATGGGAAAATAAGAAAAATTCTATATCTCGCTTATTTTTCATCATATCTTTGGTAAAACTTGGTAATTGGCTTCTTCTAGATCAGATCTACTAAATATTGAATTAAAACCACCCAGTTTTAATATACCCGTAGCAGCAAACCTGCATACTCATTCTCCATGTTATTCTTATGGGGCTTACAAAAAAATGTCAAATCTCGCTACGTTGGATCGAAATATGTTGTTTGCATTTGAAATTCGCTGAGTATGCAGGTCTGCTGCAACGGGGGTATTACGTAGATAAACTTTCATGAAACAGAAAACTGCTTTAGGATTCTCTAAGTACGCAAGGTCTGCTGCGACGGAGATTTTATATTCCTGCTTAAGGGCCACTATACAGTATACCATGCATGCGAGCAGATTCAACGATATTGGGCAAAAGCCTTCCCAGGGCAGTTGCACCCTTGAGGCCTTTATCGGTGGGGCGCTGAATCTGCTCATATGTATAGTACAGGAAGGCCAAATAGAAATACCTCCTGCGGGGGGCAGCAATAGAATAACTCCAGTTGCAGCAGACCTGCGGACTTTGAGGATTCCTGAAAACATCTTTCTGGTTAATGAAAGTACATCTTCTTTATATTTGTCCAATACCACTTACCTATCATTGCTCAGCCCAAACTACAAGACTTAGAACCTTGGACCTTTGCATGGACGATCTTAAGGGCGTAAGCATCCCCTAAGAACGGGTTTTTTAATTCAAAGTTTTAAGGGTTTTGGCGGGGTTGAAGTTTATAAATTTTCCTACTCAAGTGGAATGGATGATCTTTTGTTTAATTTTCAATGTTCATTTAACAAGCAGATGGTTCAGCTTCACATATGGATACGATTTTACAGCTGATTTATAATTTGGTTACTTTCATAATGGTTTTATAGTTGTTTTGTTGATTTTTTAGGTGATATGTACTATGTGAAATATATAAAAGTTAAATTTAGTTTAGTTAGCTAACTTAAAGTCGTCATTCGTTTTTGTACCTCATCTGTTTAATCATAAACTCAGTATGTGGCCCTATCTTCATTTAGGCAGCGGGAGTTACAGTTTTTATCGTGAGCAAAGCCACGGGTAACTGCTAGTATAAATATATATATATATATAAATTCGAACGAATAGTGTTTTTTGCTTCTGGGGGCCCCAAAATGAAAAGTTAACATGGTCTCGGGCTTAGGTCTTACCATGAGACCTACGGTAATAGCTTTTTCCCTTAAAGAAATTCGCTAAAAAAACCAAATTCCAAAAAAAATAACCAAGAGCAAAAAAAATAACCCGCTACAAGCCCTGATAATGTAAATTTATATTATCCAGGTTTTCTTAAATTTGGGTGCCTTATTTAAGAAAAATTAACATTACATCAAACATATTTTAATTTTTAACCACAGAGTAAAATTTCCGTATCAATACCAATAGCGTATGTGTGAATAACAATACCTATCTAAGGTCAAGGGAAATTAAAGAAATTCTATATCTTCCTTATATTTTAACATACAGTAAAACCTTGCTAATCCGTCACCTAAGGGACCGGGGGCATGGTCGGAACAGTAAAAAGGTCGGACTATCACAGGAACACGTTTATCGACATAAAAACATAGTAAAACTATATTTCAAACAGAAAACATTGCATTAAGAGCATTATTTAACTATCTAGAAAACTAAAAAAGGGCTTAAATAATTGATAAAGTTAGGTAGTTAATTACCGTAATGATAATTTAATGCAAACTCATATTCTTACCACACCAAGGGTCAACGCTAGGGAATCCAATCCCGGCCGATATTTTTAATCCCGGGATTACGGGATTGAGAACGTTAATCCCGGGATCCCGAGACCAATCCCGGGATTGAATATACATTGTATTTAAGAAAAAATTCTCATAATTTCGCATATATACTATGGTATAGTACTTATAGGGTAACAAATGAATATGTTTTATTCTATTTCAAAGTTATAAACGTTCAAAATTTGTTAAAAGAAATCAAATTACAAAGTGTAAGAAATTAAAATATTGTCGACTTCAAAATGGAACACTGAATAATAAATACGTCAGGTCAAAATCACCAGATACATCATCAGATATGTAAAAATAAAACATGCAAAATAATTATAGAAATATAGTTTTAATCATAAGTAAAAGAAAGACGACTGCAAAATATGGATAGATTTATTTACTTGGTCAAATAATATAAGAACTAAAAGTAAAACTTCGCTTGGAAAGATGTAAAGTAAAATAAAACAAAAGAAACTACGACAAAAATTACTTAAATGATTATAAAAGCATCGTAATGAAATTTCAATATACTGAATCAGAAACAGATTAAAATGTTTCTGTACAATTGTAAGTAAGCTTGAAAACACCAACGGAAAACCTATGAAAGGCTATGTAAAGACTGCAATAACACATCAAACCATTGTTTACTTGATTGAAAATGCCATTTGACCAAGTTATCTTTGCTATAAACGTAGTTAAAACTGATGGGAACCTAATCGACATAGATTTTACACATAAATTTGATAATCACGAATATCCCGGGATTGAGCCAAAGAATCCCGGGATTGAATAGGCCCTAAAATCATGCGGGATCCCGGGATTGGATTCCCTAGTCAACGCTTTAACGGCTGAAATATACACTGACAATGTATTAATAGTCATCGACAGGAGCCAACCTGAACGGAGTGATCCCACAAAATGTAAACAGAGACAAATTTCCGCTAGCGTGGTCATAGTAAGCGAGGGGGAAACCCCGCCAAGGTCAGACTAGCGGAAGCCTACTAAACTGAAGGCACGGTTGGGCCAAGCGAGGAGTCGGATCATCCGCAGTCGGATTAGCGAAGTTCGTCTATATCTTGATAACACTTAGTGTATGGCTTCTTCTAGTTCAGACCTACTAAATATTGAATTAAAACCACCCAGTTTTAACATACCTATTGCAGCAAACCTGCAAAGGTACTGAATCCCCATGTTATTGTTATGGGGCTTACATAAACAAGTCAAATCTGGTGGATTGTTATGGTGGATTGAAATGTGTTCTTTTGCATTTGAAATTTGCTCAGGATGCTGGTCTGCTGCAATGGAATTTTTTTCCTCATTGTTTTATTTTTATGCTCTAATATAATAGTTTCTTGGTAAATGTTCTAAAAATTTGGAACGTAAGTTGGCAATCGATTTAAAACCTAACAAGATATCTTACAGATTTAAGGAAGATTTTCAATAAAATAAAAAAATTGTAAAGATAATATTCCAAGATACTTGTGATGACCTTTACTTGCTAGACCTACTGCCAATCGCTATTCCCTACAAAAGAAAGAATTTACGATGTTGAATTTTTGAATATTGAGTAAGCATATCGAGATGAAACAAGAAAGGTCTTCATTACTTTGGCTGTTTTGTTTACTGATACGCTATCTTCATTTTTTAGCATAAGTATGGACCAAATCACTGATGGCTGGTCGTTGAAGACTCTAAGGTGAAGACCTCAAACTCACAAATAACTTACTTAAGTTATTTCTAAATTAATGGAGATCCACTTACTTAAATGCCTGAATGAGGACAATGACGACCCATCTACCAGAGGCTCCCCACTTGCGGAAAGCGGACACTTCAATGAAAACCTCGGAATACTCCAGGACAGTGAGCCAAATTTTCAGTCTGTCGGCGGCTTGGTGTTTGTGCAGAGGTTGTGATTTTCTGATGATATTGTCATTAAATAACACTACCAAGTTTGAGATAGAATACATCAGCTCAGACACAACGGCTGAGTTACTAATTCGACCTGCAATAAAAAATTAGGTACCGTACTGTAAGTGTCTATATGAAATAATTTAGTTTCATAAACATCATTAATACTTAACAATCTTTAACCTATCCTTAGCTACTATAAAATAGCCCATCTCACCAAAAACTAATACAATAACACTCCCGTTGCAGCAGACTTGCAAACTCAACAAATTGATGATGCTTAGAATCACATTTCAACACAACATAAGCGATACACATGGCAATTTTTTTATTTCCTCCATAAGAATAACATGGGGAATGAGTATGCAGGTCAGCTGCAACAGGTATGGAAAAATTTGGCGGTTTCAAATCAATATTCAGTGGATCTGAGCTGTAAGAAGCCACATACCATGTTTTATCAATGATTCAATGATCAAGAGCAATGATTCAAGATACCAAATTGTTTTTTTTTAAGCTGAATTCAATGGTGCAAACAAAAATTTGATTAGGCCTACGGTATTTTGTTTACAATGGATAGACCCTGTTATTAGTTTAAATTCGATATTACAATGAAACTTTCATGTATCGTTTTAAAATATACATCCATTCTTGTAACCTAACCCTGGTGTTTACAAACAATACTATTGTAAATTTGTAATGATATTTGAACAACTCATAGCAGTTTACGTAAATTCTTCCAAAACGTGACCTATCTATAAATTTTAATATTGGTCTGAAAAAACCAGGGGCATATATTAGTCAGTCAATATAAGAAAGAACTGCTTACTGACTCAGCATGGCCAGAGACGACTAACTCGAGCACTAGAAATTACAATTGTTTTAGCTAGAAGCCAAAGCGAAATTCGCAAAATGTAAAGATTTAGGTCTTCGGCCACTCGTCTTACTATGTATACTGTAACTGACCTTACTACTAATATCAGTAGCTGCAGTTCCGTAAGCTGTCTACATCTTAGTAATTTAAAATATTGAACTGATACTTTTATACATAAATAACTGAAATATTGATTCCATCAATAACAAAAACAAAACACAACAAAACATAAATATCCAGCCTAATCCGGATATGAAAAAACTGTACTTATAACAATAAACTAAATAAAACATGACTAACAGGAAAATATTTTTAACACTCAATATGATATCAAAACACTACCAACATAACATAACTCAACAACAAACACCTTCTTTCACATCCTCCGCCAATTTGTACAGGAGTTTGGCTTTCAATGTGTACTTTACTCTGCCATGACACTACTGGCTAGTCTCTGCGATGTAGTTTGACTATGGTTAGGTTAGAGATCATAGCCTAGTATTGGAAGTTTTGTTACTGTATTAACTTATTCGTCCCCCTAGTTTACAGTTATGTTAAGTTATACATTATAACCTAAACCAAATACATTGGAACTGAACCCAATTACTTCAGTGATACTAATTCATCCCTAATGAAATGCCACACCAATTCGATTTTGCTAGCCGATTCAGTATCATATCATAAGATATGATAGGTTTGCCATCTTTTAATCGATACTGGTAAAAGTTCAATATTTTCAATCATTAAAACGTAGGCTTACCATATAAGTGTTTTTCATTGATACTGAGGACAGCCTTTAAAAAAATGAGGACAATCTACAAAAAATGAGGATATGTTAAAAGTGGGGACAAATGGTACGAATTTTTAAAACAATTGATACATTTATGTGCATAAAATGTTCATGAACATTTTAGCGAATTTCCTCTATAGAATAAGCTATTACCGTCGTTTAAACAGAATGGACAAAAAATATCCGTTCAGGGTAACCTCAGAAATCATTTTTTAAATCAGTTGATAGCTGTTTAAACTTATATGATCTTTCTGTATATGAAGTGAGATTATCGTGAAAACGCATTATCACGAAACGCAAAAATCATGATTTGTTTCAAAATGTAACAGGGGCTATATGGGTAATAGTATTTTCATATTGGAACACAATAACTCTCGTAAAAATTGTCCAATTGTGACAAAATTTAGTACAGACAAGTAAAACTAGGTTCTCTTGAACGAGTTCATAAACTGGCCAGATTGACATATCCAAAGTTGGGTAACGGCTGTTTTTACTTTATTTCATTTAAAGTAATCCATAAAAAGTTATTAACTCTTGAAATCTTGGTAAAATACACAAAATAGGTTCCTTTCAGTTGAAAAACTATGGAATATTTTTAAAATCGGGGACATTTTATGACAGCAAACATTTTGGTTTCGCGGACAAGTATTAAAAAAGAGGACTGTCCTCAGTAAACGCGGACATCTGGTAAGCCTATTAAAACGTAGAACGCTTACGGAACTGCAGCCTTGTCCTAACCTAAATAACTTAAATAAAAATTTCAGTAATAGGGCATAACCATGTTTAGCCTACGCCTACCTGCAAGAAAGTATGAAATCCATTTTAGTGAACTTTCTATTTCTGAAGTCGTCTGAGGGTTTCTGCTGACCCATTCGGCATATTTCACACAAATTTCTTTCAACGGCAACATTGTAGTGAAATATTTAACACAATCCACAAAATAATACTACATTTAATTGATCTTAACCTCTTTACTTCAAATAGTAAGCAAAATAATAACAAAGTTTTTTTGACTTTGTGCAAGTCAGCTTCACGACAGACAGACAGAAAGTGAAAAAAGCCAACCGATGGCTGATTTCAACATTAAAAATATATGGCTCATTTCAAACATATATAAAAAAACTCAAAAGTTCATATTATTCTTCAGAAATGACTTATTAATTGAAAATCAATAGCAGTATACTACGATAAGCTAAACGGATACTGGCTCACCAGTTTCTATGTAATAAACAGTTTTTATTAAATAGGATGATATTATTGGGATAATTCAATAGGAACACTTTGGGATATTTCTCTTAGTGTTGGTAGCTCTGATTACAGCTGACATTGACATTGGTTGTTGTTCGGTGTTGTGTTGATATTTCGCAGTAGCAGAAGACTCAGTCCTGATTAGATACAGTACAAATGACACTTGTCAAATTGTGAACGCTGTATTGTGTTGAAAATTTAATTCTGGCATTAATTTCCTCATAAAAGTAAAGATGACATCAGTTACACAAGTTGTAAGTAGTCACTGTTTATATTAGTTATTTAATCCCATTTTGAAATACGCTAAATAATCTTTACGACAAAGGGGCAAACAAAGGAATTGAGCAGGTCATTGATTTAAGTAACACTAACAAAAAAACAAATTGTTGCACTAATTATGGTGGATCAATTGCCTGAAAAGTAATTTTTGCTCATGGCCAGAATATGTAGGAGAATATGCGCTGTAGACTATTTATTTGAGAAGAACATCTAACTTTTATAGAATGCAAAGTTTTTTCTTCATAAAATGTAGGCTATGGTTTTGACTCAAATAAAACAGCTGGCTTGGAAAAATAAGGCACTATCGATATTCTTTTATATAGGACTGAACTCTACTTTTTAAAATTTGAACCTCAAACATCTTATTAGGGGAGAGTGGGGCACTTTCATACAGTTAAAATTTCCCACCTTACAGAAGAGCAGGAAACAAATCATTCATACCACCTATAGGCCTCATCATGTACTATTTCCTAAAAATTTTCAATTCTCCAGTGTTTTTCAATTGAGAGATAGTTAACATTTACTGGAATCCAAGGAAAAAGTTTATGACTAAATGGGAAAAGAGAGGTCTAAGTAATTTTTAAAAATATTTTTTGCTGTTATTAATGCATTATTAGACAGCTCAATGTTTGGACTGTATATCCACTAACTGTAGATCTACAATTCTAACTTATAAAAAAGTTACATGGAGATTTATAAAATAACCATACTTGGGGCACATTCATTCATTGAAACGGGGCAGTTTCATACAGCACTGGGGCAGTGTGAAATTATAGGAAATTAATTAATAGAGTTGACACAGATGAAAGTGTTTTCACAGCTAATTTTAGGTCTAACTTTCATTAATAATAAGTCATTGGGCTGTTAATTTGCAAGAAATTGTACCAAAACTTCATCAATTTGTATGAATCTACCCCAATGAAGTATGAAACTGCCCCAAAATGGGGAAGTTTCATACAAAGTGCAGTGTTTTGGTAAAAAAAAATTTTGTTCATTTATATGAAAGATAAATTAATTTAAAAACTTCCATGATAATGGTTAGATGATATGCAATATCAAAATAAAATTTCAGAACATTTCATTCGGAAATAAGGGAGCTTAAAATAATCAAAGTTGAGCGATGTGATTTTGTATGAATGTGCCCCACTCTCCCCTATAATCTAGTCGTCCAAGACATGTAATTTGTAAATGCAGTCTGGCTGATCTGAAACTGCTGCTGGCTTTCTAACTTAGGTACATATACTTCCTAAATTTGATGCAAGATCTATACAGCTTAAGTTTAACTGCACAAATCACGATTCTTTTCCAAGTTTTATATAATCTTATATAGTGAATAACATTTCATTTTTGAGTTTCTGTACACTTTTATGTATATTTTCTGTTTATTTTTTAACTCTTTTCATTATTACATTACATTACCATTAAGATGCCGACCATCAGTAAGAGGTATTTTAATGCGAATATGAGTGAGGGATAAGTGTAGAATGATTTTGGTGTGATATTGTAATCTTGTTAATAAGGCTGACATGTTCCCCTTATAACTTTTACAGGACTGTTAATTAACACCCCAACAGTCAATGGCAATTAAAAGACCTACATTTTAACTATGGTAAAAATTGTCCAATCCTTTTTAAATCTAGTTGGCCTACACGTATGTTAAACTGTGTGAGATTACATTTGTTATTTGTAATCCTCAAAATTGGCAATATCACAAAAATGAAAACTAACAATTTGAAACGGACTAACTTACAGTATTCAATAAAGCATTAAAAATCAGTTCAAAGTGATGGGTTACAACAATGGGTACCTTCACATTTGAAATAACTTAGCTCATTACAAAGCGGCAGGTCGAAGATAGCACCCAAAAATGTTAAATGCGTCTAAATCATGTTGAAATGTCTTACGATGGCAAACACCCCCCATAAATGCCACAAGTTCATTTTTTTATTTGGTGCATTTATTTGGGAGCTGATGGTTACTTGTCATAGGTCATCAAGGTGAAAGTATATCAGGTGTGCTATTCAGGTTTGAAATTCGCTGAGTGTGCAGGTCTGCTGCAATGGGGGTATTTCACAAATTTCACCTAAAGTAGGATTTTTTTGGAAAATTATTATTTTTATTTTATATTGGTGAGTGAACTCAGTGGGGATATTTACCTCAAATAAATTCAGTCATGTAGGTACCTGGATGAGTGCACATGAGCCAAAGAGCATCTTCTTTAATATGGAATAATAACTTAACCTAACAATGTAGCAAATATACATGTTGGTCAGCAATGCTTAGGCTTACCAGACGTCTGCGATTACTTAGGACAGTCCTCTTTTTTTAATACTTGTCCGCAAAAATGTTTGCTGTCGTAAAATGTCCGCAATTTTAAAAATAGTCCATAGTTTTTGAGCAGAAAGGAACCTATTTCGTGTATTTTAACAAGATTTCAAAAGTTAATAACTTTTTATGGATTATTTTAAATGAAATACAGTAAAAACAGCCGTTACCCAACTTTGGATATGTCAATCTGGCCAGTTTATGAACTCGTTCAAGAGAACCTAGTTTTACTTGTCTGTACTAAATTTTGTCATGATCGGACAATTTTTACGAGAGTTATCGTGTTAACGGACACTCCAAATATGAAAATACTATATTACCCACATAGCCCCTGTTACATTTTGAAACAAATCATGATTTTTGCAGGTAAAAATGTGTTTTCGCGATAATCTCACTTCATATACAGAAAGATCACATAAACAGCTATCAACTGATTTAAAAATTAGGCCTAATATGATTTCTGAGGTTACCCTGAACGGATATTTTTTGTACATTCTGTTAAAACGAAGGAAATAGCTTATTCCAGAGGAAATTCGCTAAAATGTTCATGAACATAGATAAATGTATCAATTGTTTTAAAAATTCGTACCATTTGTCCCCACTTTTAACATGTCATCCTTTTTTGTAGATTGTCCTCATTTTTTTAAAGGCCTGTCCTCAGAATCAATGAAAAATATATGGTAAGCCTAGCAATGCTATTCTTTTAACAAAAAAGGGCGAGCACCTAATCAAACACGAGGCACCTGGATTCAAATCACGGTTCAAGCACCGTTTACCCGAGGAGATGCACAATGTCGTAAACTTGTTGGTGAACAATTAAATAGATTTCATATAAAACTTTTTAAATAATGTAAACCATGAACATTGTGGAATTTACTTTTTACTATTAATAAGAGAAAGCCCTAAAAATGTTCTTGAGTCTAATAAGTAGTTTGATTGTAAGAATATTAAATCCTCTAAGATAACCCATTTTCTGCTTGCTTATTCTGTCTGCAAATCATTGTTTGGATCAGTCACAGATCGCATAGAAGGAGGGAGGCCAATGTCTGGTGTCTCGGTCTGATGGAATTAAGTCTTGTTAGGAGCTGTGGAACACATCGTAAATATTCATCGCCTCAATGTATTTATCCAATTGACACTTGGTGTCTGTATAATCTTGAATCTTACTTTGGTTGAAATTTTTTATTTGTTGTTTTTTTAATGAATAATACATTCTATTTACATTCTAAAAACCTTAATAACAAGAACTAGATTAATGCACATGAAAAGGGAAGCACAGTTTTTTTTTGTGAAAGAATAATTAAAATTAAATACCGTACCAAAACTTGATAGTACTGAATAGTGCTATAAAAATCTCTCCCTTTATACGACCTGCAACTGATCCAAATAATGATTTGTAGAAAGAATAAGCAACCAGGAAAAGGGTTATCTTTGAGGATTGAATAATCTTATGATTAAACATCTTTCAAGTTATAATGTTCAAGAATCAGGACTTTTTTTATGTTACTGTCTTAGTAATAGCTGTGACCATAGTAATGTCACCAAAACGTTCATGGTTTGCAAAACTTAAAAACTTGTATATGAAATGTACTAAATTGTTCATTAATAATTTCATGACATTATGCACCTACTTGGATACATGGTGTTTATTTGAATCACGGGTGTGTGCTTGATTGGGTAGATGCTCCCTGTGTTAGAGGATAGTGCTGTTGGTCAACATTGTTGTTTTTGATATTGTTGCTCATATATCCAATGGGGTACATGATTGAATTTATTTAAGGCATTCAAAAATACCTCTATAGGGTTCACTTAATTATAAATGAATATAATAATTTTTTACAAACTATCCCAACCTAAAGGCCGGTTTACACTGGTTGAGTAACTTGGCCAAGTAATTTTTGCCAAATTACTAGGATCAGCTGATTCCCATTGTTCAGAATTGTCAACTCGCCCACCACTCAACTCACCTCTTTCACAAGGTCGGTTTGGATTGGTCGAGTAGTAGTCAAGTACTAACTCGCCTTTCTACTCGGCCCAAGTAAACCGGCCTTCAATAAAATTTTTTAATAACTTACATACAGTTTTTGGTGGTTTGATGTTAGTTGGCCTTGTCAAGTAAGAAAATCTGAATATTCATGACCGCCGTGAACATGTTAGAGTAGGATCCACGTAAGTTGGCCAAAACGAAAATAAACAAACTATTATCTTCTTACGAACTTAGGCATAAAATCCAGCTGTGCTGAAAACATTGTCAATGAACATCTGTTTTAGTGTAGCACTTGTAGCAAAGAAAAAGTTTTGATGCAATATTGTAACTGGAAGTTCACTTGCGCAGCTTAAAATATTACTCAGGGGCTTTTCCAAATTAATTATTTATTAACAGAGAGCAGAGGATGTGTCATGGATGCGGCCTGGTAAATAGTCTTAGATTTTCTTATGAAATAATATTTACAAAGAAAAATAGGCGAGTTTTTAAATAGTCAGTACTACTTGCTGCAAGTCAGCTGCTGAAAAGAGAGTTGTTTCATATTGCGGTCAAAACTTATAAAGGTGTTTCCTTATTGGCTCAGGAAAAAATAAACAAGCAGTTAAAATCACTAAAATACATGTAAATCAAGAAATAAATTTAAATTAAACTTTGACAGCTATGTAAAAAGGTTGAATGAAAATAAAAAATTCTAATAATAGGCGATATTGTAAACATTCTATAACCTATTACAACATTGTAAACAAACGCAACGTGGCAATTTGACAGTTCTGAGAAAATGTAAATAGACACCATGTGTAACCAACAATGTTTTCAATGTGACTTGTATAAAAATTTTTGATGAGATGATTAGTACATGCTTTGGCCAACTTAGGTGAATCCTACTCTAAAACATTTCAACCCAGAAGGCAAACAATCAATGTTTGCAAAAAATTCTACCTCTCTAAAACAATCCAAAAAAATATTTAGCAATGCAATTTTTAAGTTTATTAGCTGTGGCAACACAACTTATGCTAGGCTATACATTTTATCTTGAGCTATGGCTTACTCCACTGCTGGAGTCAGGATATTCAATGATCTGGACAGTAAAAATGTGTAAACAAATTTCAACAAACATCAACCATATTTGCTTCGTAATGTTAATAGGCCTTGCATTTTAAATTGACACTAATAGAAACCTTGAGATGTCAGACATGATAACTGCGTACATTTTAGTGTTCTCATTGCTTTTCTTCCATTACAATTGCCACATGTGGAAACGGTTCCCATAGCTCAAGATAAAACTAACTCTGTGTAATGACATATCTGAGGTAAAAAAAATGCCCATGGGATGACTGATGTTTTCTCTATTCCCGCTTGTATATTAAAAGAGTAGACTAAAACAATTTTTATAGTCTAATCAGCTGTATCGTATACTGTTATAATTTAAATACCTAACTCATTTTTTTATGTTCAGGACAGAAACCAATATAGAAAATCAATTCTCTGCAGTCTATGATACCACCTACTACAATATTAACAAAGATTGACTCCTAAATTATTTGTAATCATTGACAACTGTAACTGCAACTGTAACAAAATCCATCGTCTACTGTATTAAAAAAGCGTTATTGAAACGGCAACTGCTAATGCTAACTGTACCATAAGTTAATTATCTAGTCATCGGTAAGTGAGTCAGTGGCGCAGTTGGAAGCACGCTCGGCTTCGGAACTGTGGCCTCAAAGCGTAGCAGGTTCAAGACTCGGGCTTGTCGCATACTTTTAGCAGTACTGTTCACCCTTGTACTGTACCGGCTCACTCCTTACCTTTGCTTGATAACGTCCATGCACAGATCAATAGTCTATGTGGGCGGGGTAAAGGTAAGGTAAAAGAGAGGCCGCCACCCTCTTTTTTAAAAGAAAAAAAAAGAAAAAAAGATTTCGTATTGGGTTGCAACCATTTTTAAAGCAAAAATAAAGACATACAGTGTAGGGGGTAGACTGAGGGGATGGAATACCCCCTAACAATAAGGGGATCCTCCCACAAAAAGATTTTTTTATTTTGAAATAAAATAGTTCATTGTAGAATTTTAGTAGTTTAAATTTAAGTTCAAACAGAGGTCTATTCTGTGCAGAATTTTAGCCAAGCTAAAGTTTTATAACCAGTTATCATGAAATAAAATTTTTAATGGAATTTTCCTTCCAATTCTAGTGGCAGTACGATTCTTCTTAACCTGCATTAAGTCTTGGGTTGGGTAGGATTTATTCACCCATTGAAATGGTAGACATTTAAATTTGTTTGCTTCATACATTAAGGACACGGACACAGACTCAAAATTAAAAACCGACCGTAAAAAACACAGCTGGTCATTCTAATTTTTTTGACAAACAAAGCCAAGATCATTTAATATAATTTACACCCTAACATATTTTTTTATAATAAAATTTAATTAGAAAACTGTCATTTGTATCAGTCTCTGTTTGCTCAGACAACTGGACTTGTATGGTGCGGTGTGGCGTTGGAAGTGGTTATTGACACTACTCCAAGGTTGAGTGGGATAAACAGCTGTGGGGAACGATGACCGTTTGCATGCAGTGCGGCCACTCAAGGGCAAACAACACGTGCTAACGAGTTCTCGTTTTCACAATTCTTACAACTCTGCTTCCTCATCAATATCCAAGAAGTTCTAACTAATGCTAAATTGTTTTATTTATTGAGTTAGTTTAATAACAAAAGAGTATTCCATATTTTCAATATAAAGAACTCAAATTTTTTGTTTAGTTAAATTTATCTTAAAAACCATCAAAACTACGAATATCAATAAAATTGTTCACCATGCTTTTGCCAAATTTCGGTTCAATGTATATTTTTTGTACAGTAGAACTTCACTAACTGAACTATTTGTGGACCCAGAGGTTGTCAAGTTTGGGGGTTGTTGACTTATTCAGAACATTGGAACTTTTAATGGATTTTAATTTATAAACACATAACAGATTTGAGTTTCACATATAAATTAATTACTTATATGAGTATATGTTACATATTGATTAAACGATTTTTAATGAGATGTCAAATACTCAACAATTGAAACTAAATGTTTTGAAAAAAATGCTTGATTGAAGATCCTCTGTTAGCTGTTTGAGTGTCGCGTTACATAAACTGTCGAGTTAGGGGCGCTTTCCCCAAATCTGGTTTAAGTTAAACGCGTTTAAATTAAACTAAGTTTAATCGGAAGTTTAAACTATGAATGACTTTCCCCAACGCATGGTTATGATGGTTTAGTTTAGCTACGATTTGTCTCAGCTGATTTAACAAATTGGGGTTTTCCTCTTGTTTTTCCTCATTTCTGCCAACTTGATATTGTATGTTTGGCAGTTATCAATATTATAATAGAAACGATTTTGAATCATGGAACCTTGTTACTCTTCCCTTACAATTGTGGAGGAAACTACGTTGCCTGTAATGGCATCTAGGACCAAATTATCTGTTTTTTATGGTTTTTGAAACGATTGGAAAATTTTAATTCATCCCTGTTTGTAAATTGGTCGGCCTGGTCTCTTATTTTCGTGGGACCTCTGGTTCTGGGAAGCTCTCTGTCAAAATCCTATTCAACTACTTCATTCAGTAGTGAAATTATATCATCTATATTGAATTAAGTTATTGAGGTTAAAAACTGAAAGATCGTTTAGTTAAATTCAATTAATGGTTAAATTCAATAAATAAAAAAATAAAACACTGTAAAAAAAAACAAAAAATAAAAAATAACAAAATAGAGTAGGCCTAATACAAATTTAAAGTAACCTGGAATGGTTACTGAATAAAGGAGCTATTTTTACGAACGTCGTAACAAAGCCCAAATTATTTTTCCATTCATAAAAATCTTATTTGTTAAGTAAACCATAATATTTTACATTGTCTAACAGCAGTTCTACTTCTCTGTGCAAAGGATCTTTCTCTATGTCCTTCAGTTAAACCATACTTCTCATCTGAACTGCGTGGGATAAATTAAACTAAGTTTAAAAGGAAATTTTTGGGGAAAGTGAATGCGTGGGTTAAACTAGCGTTTAAACTAGATTCGGAGTTAAACGAGATTTGGGGAAAGCGCCCCTTAGTAAGGTTTTTACTGGTACCTTGTTAGAATTTGATTTGACTTGGAGTTAATTTTGATGTTATAACTTAAAATCCCTTTGTCTGTTGAAGAAGATGGTTCTTTAATAAATGCCGGAATGAGCTAATCCTAATAAGCTAACTAAGCTAATCCTAATAATAACTATTTTATGGTTCGCTTTGTATTAAAGGCTAAAGGCTGTGACTTTTGACAATGATTAGGTATTGCCTGTTGGGAAGTTATCATAGCCAATAAATGACTGGCTATCATTATGGTAATATTGGCCTTCCATGTTAAGTGCCGTTGACTAATTCAAAAGTCAACTACTAATGGCTTGCACATTTGAATAATCTAACAAGCTGACTGAGGTCATTAATGCCATGGTCATCAATTCCTCTGGTATTGTTTGGATTTTAATTTTTATTTTGAAAATACTTTCATTTTTGAATGCTCCCATTCATTTATAGTACTTTTGTACTTTTTAAAAAAGATAAACACACAGAATTAAAAGTTTTTTAGATTGGCATATTTAGCATCATAACCTCTATACTCATTTCACATGTTAACTCTATTACTCTGTAATAAATAAAATGATTAAAATGATAAGTAGTCTGTACTCATTCGCTGAGACGTTCAACTCTCTTAAACATCAATAATACTTTTTATACTTTAAAATATAAGAGAAAAAAAGAAAATGTTTTCATCCTTCAATTTTATTGTTAAAAGAGAATTTTTTTCTTTTTATAAGAATTAAAATCCTAGTTTAATCCAGACTCTGTTATCGCCTGAAATGTATTGTGCAGTGGGGGGCCCTCAACAAAGAGAGTGTATAAGTTATAGGATGAAGGCAATGTTAGCAACATAACATTGGTTGGATTCAAGGCTGAATGCGGCATTCTTGCAGTACGGGAGCACTAAACTGCAGCCTCAGCGACCTTGTCTACTGACACATGTTCATTATCTGTTCTCTTCCTCTCCTGCTCTCCTGCTCTCCTGCTCTCCTGCTCTCCTGCTCTCCTGCCCTCCTGCTCTCTTGCTCTACGTTTGTTGTATAGGGTATTTTTTTTATTGACAATGGAGGACCAATGTAAGCTGCTTAATACAAAAAAAAAACTATAAATCAATACATTAAAATTTAGCTATATAAATGATGTTTTAAGGTAATCAGTGAATGGATCACTTGTCACCACAATAGTATATAATTTTAAGCTCTCAAGTATTTCAATTTTTTCATATTCCTTAGATGTTTTTAAACTAAGCTGTCTATTGAGTTATTGACAGTCTCTGGACAACTAATAAAAAAATTAACAAGCGTTTATTTGAAGAGCATAATAATAGAAAATGTGTTACTGATAAAAAATTCCCCACAACAAAATTTGTATTACATTTTAGCGAATTTCCCCTATAGGGAAGAAGCTGTTACCGTGGTACTCATGGTAAGACTTAAGACCCAGACCATGATAACTTTTCGTTTTGGGGCCCCCAGAAGCAAAAAACACCGTTCGTTCGAATTTTTATATATATATCTATATATACATATATCTATATATATATATATATATATATATGTCTGTTAACACGATAGCGGACATAAATATGGTCCGATCTTAATGAAATTTGGTACAGACGTGTAAAGTGGCAATCACTCGGACGAGTTCGTGAACCAGCCCAATCGGACCACCGGAAGGGGGGTTAAAGGGGGGGATAAACCCCCCCAAAAATGGGTTTTTTGAGTTTTTTATATAGAAAAATAAAATTTATCGAATTTTCGTTTGCACCATTGAATTCAGTTCACAAAAACAAACAATTTAGTATTTTGAATCACTGCTCTATGTCCATTGGTTACCGAGATATTGAAAGTGGTAAACACAGTACGTTGTCCCAATGTTAACCTTATGGGAAATAAGTAAAATTCTATGACTCGCTTATTTCTCAACATATCTGGATAAAACTTGGTTTGTGGCTTCATCTAAATGAGATCTAATGTTTAATAGTCTAAAATCACCAATATTTCCTTTTTTCGTGGCAGCAAACCTGCATACTCATTCCCCATGTTATTCTTATGGAGCTTACAAAAACATGTCAATTCTCGCTATGTTGGCTTGAACTATGTTCTTTTATTACAATTGAAATTCGCTGAGTATGCAGGTCTGCTGCAAAGGGGGTTTCTATTACATAATGTCATTTGAATAAAAGCATAGTATTTATGACAATTGACTAGCGTTTAAATCATAATTCAACAGAAATTAAGCTGACAATATTTTACAGAGCAAAATTAACTAAGCATAATAATTAATTAACTACGCCTTCCTTGAAAATTAAAATTAAGAGATTAAAATATGAATTGAATACAGATAATCTTATTTTAAGTTTTCTGAGATACTTTTCTTTTTTAGTTTAGTTTTCTCCAAAAAAAAACTATTGAACTAAAATTTGAAACGTTTGTAGTAGAGAGATTTTTAAGCCAATGTTCTGTTAATTACAAACAATTACTCACAAAGTGTTTACATTTATATTTTAAATGGGCGTTTAACGATGATATTTAAACAATTTAGTTTGTCTGATGTATGTTCTGTGCTTGGTGTGACTTGAAATAAACTACTACGGACATTCTGGAAATGGATCAGGTAATCACTTTGGTGGATTCTCACCTGAAGGATGACTTAAAAAAACAATACTATTTTAAACAAATAATTTACTCATATCAACAGAATATTCAAATCAGTGCAATAGTTCATATTGTTATTATTCTCTGTCTCATAAAATTGGATTTCTGTTCAACAGAATTAATTTTCACAGTGAAAGACGATTAAAGGCGCTTTGTATCTTTAAAAAAAAACTTTAGTTCCTCAAGATGGATAATATTTTCTGACAATCATGAGATTGAGTCCTCGCCTAGTCTGGGAAGAGCTTGATTAAAATGATCCCATTTAACTTTCCCCTCCCTTATTGTGTCTGGTTTGCCTTCATAAGTACCACAAGGGAGGGACGAAACATCCTCAGAACCGTATTGGAGTAGCTTACAAATCCTGCGCCTCACCCTGCTAAAAAAATCTAAAATTTGGCAGACTTATTTTCTTGAGTATTTCTTCAAGGTGTGGAATAGAGGAGCCACCTAAGCCTCAACAGCAATTATAACATTGGACATTAACATTTTCATGAAATAAAATTGTATGCAATTAATTCGGTTGTGACAGTGATTGGTCTAAGGTTTACATTTATCCAACAAGAGTTTGTAGTTTATAAATCAAATTGATACGTTGTTATCGGTAACTTTTCAAAACTGAGACATAATTTTGGTATTTTAATTCAACCAAAGTATGATTTGTTGAATTAGTATTTCCTTATACAGCTTTCTAGACAAAAACCATATGATTCCTCATCCAGGATAGTTAAAAATCCAATTATTCAAAGACAGTTTGGTTTAAACTTAAACATACACAAAAAATGTTTTCATGGCAGTATAACGAAATAATATATTTTTTTACTTTTAGTTACTCGGTAATTTTTTTACCATCTCTCTCATTCATACTTGGCTTAAAATTTGTGCTGTACCTGGGTAGGTCGCCATTTCAACAAAAAGTATAAAGTCTAGCAGGATAGGATTTCCTCACCTGGGCTCTAGTAGGCTCGAGCCAAGGGGTGCACTTCCAAATAAAAATTAAAAAATACAAAGGCATTTAGTTTTTTTTATGCTTAGGCCTATACTCTGGGCCGGTACAAAACCCATGTGAAAGAGCGAAGGAAATTACACCGACAAAGCTTGTGTGGTGGAGCATCCACAGCGGCGCTCATGGAGCTCTTTCAAATGGTTCAAAGTAGCAAACTTGTGTTTTGGCGGAGTTTGCCAACGCCCGGTGAGCCTTTTAAAATTGTTCAACATGCAAAATTGTTGTTGTGGTAGCGGACGTTTTCTGGCGCCGGTGAAGCCTTTCCAAATTTGCTGAATGTTTGTTGTGGTGACGTTTGCCAGCACTCGTAGAATCTTTTCTAATTGTTTAAAGTGCAAAAGCGAATGTTTTGCATGTGTTTTTTCGGTGTTTGCTGGCTCCCGTAAATCGTTTTCAAAATCTTCCAAGTGCAAAAGATTTGTTTGGCGGCAAATAGCTGGCGCCTTGGGGCCTTTTAGAATTGGAAAAAAGTTGTGTGTAATTTAATTTTGTGACAAGTAGCTTATTATCAAATTATTGTTTAGGAAGGATTTATGGACCTTCAATCCTTAGGGTTGGGAAAAAAGTTGTGCTTAGGAGCGCCCAATAAAATGTTAAATCCGACCCTGAGTACTGGTTGCTTGTCGACAGCTGAAGAGCGTCGGTCCCAAGCTGGTGCCGTTCCTCAAGACGGTGGCCGTGTACTTCGTGCTGTTCATCCCCGTGGAGCGGCCGTCGTGGTTCGCGATGGTCATCAAGTGTCTGCCGATCGTCAGCCTCATCGTATTTGTCCTGCTCCACGGCATGAGCCTCGCTGACGAGTGAGATTGTTATTTTAAATTTCAGTTTTCTACATTTATTATGTTTATTGCTCAAAAAATGAAAGTTTAAGTCACAAAAGTGTGTTCCGGTGTCAAGCATTTTCTAATCTAAGTAAGAAGTTTTCCCGAGTAGGATCCTAACTGGCTTTTGCCAGTTTAGGTACCGATACCGGGTACACCAACGGAAGTTGTCACGGTCGGAGGCAGTGTTGTAACTTTCTCTCGGTGATCAACTTCAGTTCCCCAACAGGGGAGGCTGGACTTGACTGCAGGGTGGATGGGGTGTACTGATGACCAAGAAGAGGGTCAAGACGAGGACCATCTATCCATTGTGACTCACATCTATTGGATAAAGGTTTATTTTTGCCACCCCAGTCTATGCTTTGCCATATATCTATTCAATATCCTACTCTTGTATTAATCTACTGAAGGCTAGAGCCTAAGGGATATTACAGGGGAAGCTTTCTCTCCTTTCGGTAGTCAAACAAAAAGACAAAAGGAAATGGCCCTCATAGGATTTTTCTGTGGGATGGGATAACCCAGGCTTCCTAATCCCCATTACAAAAAAGTAAGAAGTCTGAATATTCATGTAGACACAATGTTTCTCCATGTTACTCTGGAGAAAAGAAAATGTGACTAATTATTGCACCGATTTTAGAGGGAATTATTGTTTGGCAATTTCAGCACACCTATAATCATCCTTGTTCCAGGTATGCTTTCTCGCGGAGAGTCTTGTTTGGATTAGTGTTCTCTTGCCTGGGAGACGCTCTCTTGGTATGGGACGAGTACTTTATACATGGAATGGCAATGTTTGGCGTTGGGCATATCATGTACACCTCAGCATTCGGCTTCAAGCCCTTAAACCCTGCTCTCGGAGCTTTTCTGTATTCACTCTGTGGAATTTGTAAGTATTCTACTTAATATTTATAAATAAAATCGAATAACTGACAGACTGACAGAATGTATGACTATCTGTTTGTTTGTCCATTATGCATTATGGAACTGTCCATCCTAATGTTGTGAAACTTTGAATGTTCTAAGTGTACACAGGGAAGGTTTCATCCCTTCTATAACTCTTAGGCTTCTTTTAAGGACAAATTATAAAGTTATTGAAAGAAAAAATAAAAATTAACAGTATGACTTCTGACCGTCAGCCGGGTCCAGGTAAAGGCTGCTCTCGGGGATAGAGTTCAATGTGTCGATGCATGAAAAGCTGCTGGCAGTTTACATATAGAGAAGCTTGAACAGCTGTTTCCCACCATTTCATTACAGTAAAGATAAAAATTACATCACCTCCTTCGCCTGCAAAGAACATTAACTGTAGATACTATCTCCATAGAGTACTGTGGAAAAATATATTCATTTCATTGTAAGCAAGCTATTTAAAACATTAAACAAAGGGTTTTATTGGCCAGACCAGCAATATCGGTGGGTGGGAAAATGTGGAATCTTCCCAGATTGTCAAATCTGGTAGTGTTGTTAAGTGTTGTTGTGAATCAACTGATTAGTCAAAACTTTTATGGCCCACTAATGCCACAAATTTTTTCTGAAAGTTGTCTTGCGCAATATAAGTATTGTCTTTAGTAATAAGATTATAACCTCCTCAGTGGCGGCTGGTGGGTTAAATGAACAGGAGGACTCACTTACTACTAACTACTAAAAGAGTATATTTATTACGGATTTTAAGTATTAGGTACACCTAGGCCTACCTTCGATTGCTATTCACATTTCTTGTTCTGTAATATTACCAATATCCGCTGAATTCACTATTAAAATCTCAACAATCACTTATCACCATTACTGATTACCAACTCATTGGAGTAAAATAGATACATGAAACACAGCATGTAAACAAATAAACTCAATTCAGCTCCCATGCCTCAATGTTTAGGTTAAGTTTTGGAGGTTACAGAGATTGGCGGGTTGCTATGGTTACTAAAACGAATAAACAACAGGTTCGCCAACATGAATCGTGCAATCATAACGGCAGCAAAGGTTCAGTTTCTTATTGCCCTAAAGGGATTGTGGTGGCTGCACTGATTTCTGATGTGCGCGCACATCTTCGGACGCTGCCCGAGATTCCCTATATCACAACATGGCAGTGACGTCAGAGCACCCTACCGACTGTATGCAGGATTTTCCGTAAGATAGTATGCGTTGGGATTGGAACGCTCCGGCCAGAGTCCGCGGATATACGCGCAATAGCAGTTGACGCCTAAATACTTTCGCAACATATTTTGATGCATACAGTTGAAATTAATTTATCATTAATGGTCAGTATAATGAAAATTAGTAGTTTTTTACACGTTTATCAGATACATTTGTAAACCAATTTTGATTCAGTATGTTTGAAAATCTTCTGGGGGGGCGGCGTCCGAGAGTCCTTATAGGCCAGCCGCCACTGAACCTCCTTGTTGAAACTGCTGCAAGCTCTGCGTAGTACATTAAGTGAAAGTTTTCATGTGGTAGATTTAGTGTCACCTTGTTTGGTTTTAACATTGATTGCATATGAGCTCGCAACACAAACTTTTTTATTGTAAATGGACCATTATGTAAACATGATCATATAATTAATTGCCTTCAAAACACAGAAATTTCAAAAAACGCTTATTTCAAAAACAGCTCATTCACTCACTAACCAATTAAAAAAAACTAGCCTGAGCAATTGAAATAAAAATTCTTTTGTTGAAACATACATACAAAGTTGATCATCATTCAAAGAAAATCACAAGCAAGAACTGATGCCAATGATATTGGGTCATGTGTAGTGTGTAGGTTATTACGATAATTGATTTTTTGTTTAAGGAATATCCATATGTTGATGATCCAAAAGGAAAAGAAATCCTTTTGTCAAAAACTAAAATAAAAAATTACTAGTGGCTTGTAGGGGCAAAAGCCCCTAAAAATAAAATTCAAATACTGAACATTTAATGTAGGATAATTAATAATAGATGTATTAATGCACAATGGGTTTTCTACACACTTATAACTCTGAAACAATTTGACAGATTTTGACGTTTTAAGTGTAATGTTAAAGGTATTTGTGAGATTTGCTAGTACGTCTCAGAATTTTAAGAAAGGACATTAGAGTACTTCAGTATAGTATAGGCATTGACCAAAGCCAATGGTATAGGGCTGAATCTTTGGAACAGTGGCGCTATCCGTCGACCTTAAAACTAACCCAGTCACTTTGTTAATTCAACATATGAACATGAGGCAAGTTTGAAGAAGTTCTAAAGATTAACTACAGATTTTATCCCCAGGAAAGTCGTAACATTTAACACAAAAATGTAAACAAATTGTGACGTCATCAAGCTCGTATATAGCCTCCTGCTGGTTCAAAAGAATATATTGGACAGTTAACGGGTATTTATTATGGAAACCTTCAATTGAAGCTACATTGAAGCTACATTAGGCAAGTAGTTAAGGATGAAATCAGAAAATAGTCTCCCCTTGACGCTTCCACGATCAACGTTGACGCCTCTGGCTCCACTCCATACGGGAGTTAGATTTGAAGACCACCAGCTTAGTAAACACCTAGGACATATTGATTTTACCTTACGTCCCATACGTTTTTATGGTTTGCCCGTGAGTAAATACAACTTTGTTTTGGTAGACTGAAGATTAAATGTACTTTTATTAGCAAAATTTAAAGGTGAACCCTTTTAATAAGATGAAATTTAAAGTTGATGTTGCACTCAATCGCTGTTACATAAGCACACTCTGATGTTGCTTGGTCAAAACTGTAACCATTTCCGACTGCACATAAAACTGCCAGAGCTAGGCCTTAAAAATTGTAAGTCTTCTCTGTACGTATAGTCTGCGCTTATCGATTGTGTTAATATTACAAAACATTTGGATATAAAACAGCATCAGCTGCTAATACATGTCATAATATTGACAAAAAACATGTATGTAATCCCTCGTGTTTTTTTTTTTCAAATTGTGAGCATGTTGAGGTCACTAAATTGTAAAATCAGACAATTTAAAGGTAAAAACATAACCATCTGTAAAAACCATAATTTGTTATAGTACGTTCAACCTTCATATTTATAGCTGGATTTTAAATATACCATATCAACATCTAGCATGTGGTTTTAAATAAAGTATAAGCAACACATGTTTAATGTAAACAAAGCAGACGTTTTTGGATCCCAATGCTTTTTAAATGGCAGATATTTTACTGATTCAAAGAATATTTACCTTGGTAAATTGCCTTGAGGTGTCAAATAATTTTCAAGGCAATTTACCAAGGTAAATATTCTTTGAATCAATTTATTAGGTGTCAAGGCTGTTTCAAAATTAGATATTTTACGTTATTTCTCGTTTTCTGGTGAATTTCAAGAAATTTCAGTAATTTTCCCGCCATCACAGAATAGAGACCTTTAATTTGAGCCCTCTCCCATCTTTCTATGTCTTGCCAAACGCCCACAATTTTGTCGCAAAGAATCACCTTACGAAATTAAATATATGATGACGAGAAAAAATGTTGAAAGTCTTGAAATGTTGCAAAGTTGAATGACCATAGGGTCATTGCGTACTTCCTATTTTTCCTTAGGTCATAAGGGGTTCCCTATTTTCCCTTGGTCATGGAGTGTTTCCTATTTTTCCACAATTATAGGGTGTTCCCTGTTTTCTTTTTGCCTGTATTTATTTATGTAAAGAAAGCAGTTGAGTGTGTGTGTTACAGTCGTGTACGTGCTGATGCCGGGACTGAGTGGTGTGCTGATTGTTGGAGTGCCGCTATACTCGATTCTTCTTGCCACCACTGTCTGGCGGGCCATTGCCAGGGTCCAGTTCTTTGAGGTATCTGTCATCTAGGATGTATTGACAATGTTTTTTTTCTATATCAATCACATTTTTTAACGTTTTGATCAGGAGTGGTCCAAACGTGGGTCTTGTTAGCATATTAATTGTTGTCTTTACTGTCTTTGGACTGAACTTGTGAAATTAAAGTCGTTTCGGCTGTTGGGTCACTCGAAGTAGATGAAAATGAAATTACTGATCAAAATTACATTTAAACAGCAACTGTGGCAGTACTGATTTGATTTGAGAAATAATTATTGGAATATTGACCTTGAACAAAATAGTAAAATGCAGAAAAAGAACAACAAAGAACAAGAAAAAGGCCAACATTTTCTCTAGACAGGACTGTCAATTAATAGCCCAGTAGTCAACTAGGGGACCTACATAGGCAAAAACATACATTACAGAATTTCTATCGCTGGACTCTTAGTCTATAGTTGCAAATTGCAAAACGCTTCTAGGGATAAATTTTTCATAGTTATGTACCAGATTTAGACTAATGGTTTTTTCCTTTTCTCTTTAGTTCCGGGTAATTTTGGGCTATATATAACAGATTATTGTTGTGAGCAGGAGCTGTGGACGTGGACCAAGTTGTGTTCGTGTGCGGGGGGCATCATGTGGGCCGTCTCTGACTCTCTCATCGGCTTCCACCACTTCCACCACCCGATCCCCTACTCCCAGGTATAGCAACAAGAACCAACTCTCTTCATACTACCAGCTCTTGTGATCTTTGGTCTAACTGACTTAAATCGAAAGTGACAATCAATTTATGTGATCCCTGTAACTTCTTGGTTAGCTAAATAACAAATGGGAAACTATTCTATATGATTTTAAGATAAAGAAAGGAAACATTAAAACAGGGGTGTAAAATAGCATAAAAAAGTAATAACTATAACGATAATGATAACTATTTTGGAAAATATGCAGTTACCTATATATTGTTAACATATTTAGTAATATGATTGATATTTTTCAGTAATTCTTTTTCCCTCTATCTATTTAATTGTTTTAGGTCAGTTAAATGAACTGAGTGAGATCTTTTCTAACAGAAACAGATCAAAGTCTAACTAACCCCAATAATGTAATATTTAGGATATGTGAGGCTAAAAATACCTTTGATCTTTCGTTTTTTTACGATAATGACGCTTTTAACCCCAATAATGTAATGTTTAGGACGTGTAGGGTAGAAAATTACATTTAATCTTTAATGTTTTTTACGATAAAGATGCTTTAATCTCATTCCGCCTGGTGTTGCGCAGGCTTTGATCATGGTGACGTACTACGCAGGCCAGCTGGGTCTGTCGCTGAGTGTGGTGGACTCCCGAGCCAACTACCACGCCCAGCTGCAGCGCGAGGCCCTGGCCGCCGCCTCCCACTCCCGCGGCTAGGTAACCACCCGACCCCTGGCCGCCGCTCCCACTCCCGCGGCTAGGTAACCACCTGACCCCTGGCCGCCACCTCCCACTCCCGCGGCTAGGTAACCACCCGACCCCTGGCTGCCGCCTCCCACTCCCGCGGCTAGGTAACTACCCGACCCCTGGCCGCCGCCTCCCACTCTTGCGGCTAGGTAACCACCCAACCCCTGGCCACCGCCTCCCACTCCCGCGGCTAGGTAACCACCCGACCCCTGGCTGCCGCCTCCCACTCCCGCGGCTAGGTAACTACCCGACCCCTGGCCGCCGCCTCCCACTCCCGCGGCTAGGTAACCACCCGACCCCTGGCCGCCGCCTCCCACTCCCGCGGCTAGGTAACTACCCGACCCCTGGCCGCCGCCTCCCACTCCCGCGGCTAGGTAACTACCCGACCCCTGGCCGCCGCCTCCCACTCCCGCGGCTAGGTAACCACCCGACCCCTGGCTGCCGCCTCCCACTCCCGCGGCTAGGTAACTACCCGACCCCTGGCCGCCGCCTCCCATTCCTGCGGCTAGGGAACCACCCGACCCCTGGCCGCCGCCTCCCACTCCCGCGGCTAGGTAACTACCCGACCCCTGGCCGCCGCCTCCCACTCCTGCGGCTAGGTAACCACCCGACCCCTGGCTGCCGCCTCCCACTCCCGCGACTAGGTAACTACCCGACCCCTGGCCGCCGCCTTCCACTCCCGCGGCCAGGTAACTACCCGACCCCTGGCCGCCGCCTCCCACTCCCGCGGCTAGGTAACTACCCGACCCGACTGGCAAGGGTTATTAGCGACTTTCCTATCGAATCGGTAGCTATTGGTGGCTTGGAGGCATGGGACCATGATTACTTTTTATTTTGGTGTCCCAGATGCCAAAAATGCCATTCATTATAAGGTTGAAATTCAGTTTGAATAATAACTTTACGCTAGGTAAAAAGCTTTATTCCATTTTTATACAAGTTCAAAACAAAAACAGCAACATAAACATAAACATTTGAGAAATATCAAACAGCTGTCAAATACTTTATGTTACAGTAAGTTGGAGGAATAAACCAGAAGCTCCTATCTCCATTTTAAGCTCATAATTTGGGGTTTTCGGGTCTAAAGTAGGTAATTTAAGCCCTGAAATTGAAATAAGCTCTGTCATGTTAATGTGCTGCATGATTAATCGTTAAATATTCACATTTTTATCATCCTAATAACAATTTTTCACAAACTGGATTGGTCAATAGGAAATTTACAGCCTAACTTAGGGCCGCTGGTACAGGAGGTTTTGACGCCCCTGGTGAAAGTTTTGCTTGGTGCCACCCGCCCCATGTATCAACCGCTGAACTTTGGGTGATTCTCTGGATCTAACTTTAATTGATGAACCACTTGGACTTCAATGAGGAACTCGTCTCTTGATTGTGATTGATTTTGCCCGTGTCAATCGAAGTTCAGCAGAACCCCAGTAGTCTGACTCCTCGCTTGGTCCGACCGTGCCATCGGAAATTGATCTTAGGTTACATTGACAGTGCATCACTCCGTTCAGGGTGGCTCCTGTCGATGATGCTTTATACATTGGCAATGCACATTTCTTTAAATTATTTATGCCCTTCTGGAGTTTTGCAGCTGTTAAAAACAATGTTTAAATGTTAAATGTGAAATGTTTAATATTTAAATGCAATATTTTCTGTTCGAAATACAGTTTTAGTATGTTTTTATGTTAACAAACGTGTTCCTCTGATAATCCAACCTTTCTGCTGTTCCGACCATGGTCCCGGACCTGTAAGTCGTTGATTTACTGTAGCCAGCTTTTAATAAGACAAATTAGTAACAGAAATTAACATACGATAACAACAATTCAAATAAAAATTGAGAAAATACTAATCTGTTCCTAATACAGTGTGTTTGGCCTCCTTGTAATTGATTAAATTCAATCAAATTTGTGTCCTAAATTTATGTTTTGCCGATTGTTACCCTACTTATAGTTCTTATGTAATTGCAACTACTTTTAGGAATCAAAAAATCTGATTCCTGTATTTTCTAGATGTGTTTTTGTTGCAGGAACATTCTGTATGTATTGATTGCTCAGCCTAATGAGTTCCAAAGTGTTCGTCTTTCACATATGTCACAGAAGAGACTGTTGGCAAATCATATAATAGTAAACTACAGTAATATATATTCAGACTAAGAATTGCATTTACTTATTTTAATCTTTTATATTAAGTATTATAATATTTATTTTATGTGCTATTTGTAACTGTAAATAATAGTTTTGTTTATGTATGTTTTGAACCATTCAAAATCCATAACAGTAATAGAATCAAGCATAGTATGAAGCAACTTTTAGTAAATACTTTCTCCTTTCTAATCTGTCAGAGTTATTTAGTTTTTAATTACATGTCATTTTTATGGCTTAGGTTGACTAACATCCAATGTGCCCTTTAAAGAACCACCAACTCTGGTGAATTTTAAATATATAGCTCTGGACAGCCTTACTGGCGGGTGAGTGAGTTTGCTATTGTCGCAATTAGTGTTTAATATCTGCAATGTTTTGGTAATAAATCACATGGTCATTTGTTTATGTAAAGGTACTTTACACTAGAAAAAATGTTGCTGCAACCGCAAGTGCAGCTAATGTTAAATGCTTGCAAGCTCAACAAAATTCATGAAGTACGACGACAAAAGTGTGGAAACACATTCTTAAATGTAAACAAATCTTTTAAGATGAAAGGTTGCCAAAACAAAAAGACCAGCTGATGCATTGCACAAATATTTTCCAGAAATTTTAATTGTGTAAGAAATCTCTCGGTGAAATATTACAGGGCATTCTTTTGTAGTGTAAATGAGGTGAAACGTAAACAAAGTTTTTACAGTTCTACCAAAACATGTGTTTATTAAGCAGACATTTTGGGAGATTACAATTTTCGCCACCCACCAGTAAGGCTGTCCAGAACTTTAGTATACTTGTATGTATTATCGTTTGGAAAAGAAAAGTAACTGCCAAACTGTTAATACCGTATTATTTTATCAGAGTTTTAGAGTAATAACCATCAACATTATGATCGTTTAACCTGAATGACTCAGCATTGTTTAACCATGTCAAAGTTTTTTGTAACGATTGAAACCTGTGTTCATTAATTAGGGAATAATATTATAATCAAAATTAGTGATTATACAAACTGTGTTTGTATTTCCTTAGAGTGTCACTTGCTACTCACATTATGTCAACCAGTATTATTGTGAATATGAATTGAATTCCTTGTCATAATTTGTTTATGAATCACACTTTAAAAGATAAATGGTCTTAGGTGGTTTTACTACAGTAGCAATATAATCTAAAAATATGATCACATGTTAAAAGTTAATTAATTCAACCTGTTTTTCATTATTATTTACTCTGAGAAGTTATTGTCTGTCACTTAATTACCCTTTTATTTGTCATAAAACTGAAATCAGGTTATAGTTGAATTAATGGAACTATGAAGCGGGTGAGGAACCGATATTGTTATTGTTGAATTAATGGAATCATGAAGCGGGAGAAGTGATATTGTTAGAGTTGATGGAACTATGGACTGGGAGAAGTGATATTGTTATTGTTGAATTGATGGAACTATGAAGCGGGAGAAGTGATATTGTTATTGTTGAATAAATGGAACTATGAAGCAGGAGAGGTAGGGATATTGTTATTGTTGAATTAATGGAATTATGAAGCGGGAGAAGGAGAGATATTACTGCCAGTGACAGGCAGATCTCTCACGTAGACAAATGAACGCCCGCAACTATAGTTTGTGAGGCCTTACAAAAAGAGTAAGCGCAAGAGATGAAAAATGAATGTTAAAGAGCAATGGACGATTCAGTTAACATTTTCATACCTGCAGAATTTTGTGTATTTTTATTCAGATTTTTACCTATTGATTAAACCACTTGGTTAGTTGTTTTTCCTCGTCCAAAAGTTTGTCGATTGTTCGCTAGGTAAGGCTTCAAAATTGTTGACATTTTGGAATTACTTGTTTGTTTTTGTCTGCCTTCACGGACCGGCCAGCCTCTGGCAAACAATAAGTAAATAATTACCCTTCCTCTCCAGCTTCATTAATTCTACTTATGGAATGTAACTTTAGGAATGAAAAAATTAGAATCCTGATGATGGATTTGTATTTTTTGATTGTTTTAAAAACAACTGCTTTGTATGCTAAAGTTTGATTGTGATGTATGCATCCTTTAGAGGACATTTGAGGAAAGGGGGTAACTTTTACTTGAAAAAGTTAAGATATTTAATGGTAGAACTTATTTCTGTGATAGTCCATGCCTAATCTGCTTTAGTTTATTAAATATTTCATCTTTAATAAGGAATATATTTAGGACATAATGGAATCATAACCATAGTACTGAAAATTTAACTATCAGGTGTAGAACTCCCAGTATAGTAGAAACAGTTAATGTATTAAGATTACAGTAGATTGAGGAACACTTTCTAGTCACTGTTGAGTTGAAAAATTCTATAGAATCCTGTGGTGTTTCTTATATTGCTCTAGTTTTATAGAAGGTTCGATTGTCTATAGTAAAAACAATTGTCTTTATTCGTCATATAATATATGAATATTACTGATGTGTTATTCAGACTTGGTAGTTTAGACTGATAGTTATAGTAGTTAAGAATGGAGGATTGTGATCTCATATTTTACCAGTGGTGTTGATGGCAACTAGTGATATTGAATCAGAAACCAAAATGTGTATGACACTTACTCTTATATTTCTTTTCAATGACTCCTGGCAAAAATACAATATAATATATATTTTGTTCCGAATAATTTTATATTTTGAAGTTTTCATTAAAAATAATTTTTTGGGACAAGCTTTATTCAGAGAATACCATTTTTTTCAAACCCTGACCCTCTAATCACATGTCAAGGTTGTGCGGGCGCTGCAAGTGACAAACTATTCCGCCGGCAGCAGGTCAGTCTCATGTTTCTTTCCTTATTTTTCTCAACTTTTTATTAGTGCATACGACTAGAATGTGTGGTATGAACGTTCTAGTAGGATATTTCGTTGAATGTGGGTTGCCTAATAAAATGATGTAGGTGAAAAATTTCTAAATTTTCATGCATCTTTCCAGGAAAAAGTTAGAAAGATAAAAGTTTAGTATGGGACATAATATCGTATTTACTACTCTTCAAAATGACATTATTTTCTAAGCTGGAACGTTTTTAATCAGGCAAAAAAATATTTTTTCGCAAGAAGGAAAATTATTTATTTTTTGTTGATAAGGTTTCATTTCTACTCATATATAATTCCCCAATATATAGGTTCTCTAGTTAAACGGTTTGCCGGGAATGATGCACGAAAAATGGGAATGCTTTGCCTAATCTCCACTTTGGACTTCTGTAGGTCACAATGTTTACATCCAAAAATTTTATTTTTTATTCATCAGCACTCGTAATTGGCATGAAAAATATGAGAAAAAGTTTCATAGAAATTGTAGACTAAATTACCTTAGTAAAAAACACACAAAAAAACACAAAATTTCAATGCACGCTCAAGCCAAACCACTGCGTCTACAACTCAAATTTTGTGGTGTGCTCGTCTTGTAGTTTTAACACACATTAAGACGGGAACTTTTTATCCCTACAAAGGGTAAAAAAGTTTGCATCTTATTTTCATGGAGTTTACTTTGGTTTTTTTTAAATTTTGACCTTTGGTGTTTAATATGACGGTATTTTATATGATCAGTTTTTTACATGAACTGAAGTGTAACATGGCCGACGACCCAATAAAAAGTTCTGTCAACCACTGTTGATCTTTATGATAACCTCTATTTGTGATAAGTGAAAAGGGACCTCAAGGCGCTTGACTAAATTTTACAGTATCAGCATTTTAGCCGAATCGGTAAAAAATATTGATTTTTAGGTTTTGATTGGACACAATTCCTTAATCTTTCCTGTACACATTTATTCGGTTATTTTAGCGATAACAATCCGAGAAATATTAAAAAGTAATTGATTTAGCATTTTATGTCATGCATACGAAAAGGGACCTCAAGTCGCTTAAATGAAAAATAACATGGCGGGCAAATTCGGGTCCCATTTATCAAACGTGCAGGCCCATACCGACCGAGTCGTCAGGGGCATTTCAAAACTAGTATCTCCCGATCTACCGACTGATAAGTGAACTACTTCAAGTTTTTCGTTGTAGAAGAACATTGCCTAAGTCCAAAAATCACCGTCTTGACAGTGATTTCCTCTTTTATTCCTCAGTATCCTGCCTTCCGACTTGAGGTCCCTTTTCAAACTTCTCATTTTCTTATTTTTTTAACAATTAAATTGCAAGTGTATCTCGCCTGTTTGGATTTAGATTTACAGATCTAGTTTTCAGCTTTACTTTGATACCCAATTAATTTCTTAAATATTAAAAATAAGTTTTCTGTGAACATTTGAAGTTTTGGGCCTCGATTGCTTAAAATGCCCGTTTTGACTATTTAAAATTCAAACACCAATAATTCAAAGACAAAAAATCATAGCACAATAATTATATGTAAAATTGTTCATAATTTAATGCTGAATTTCAGGATGTTAATAACTCAAAACCGGAAAATTCCGACTTAACACGTTAAGTGCCATGCCGCCCCGATTGGAGCGGCATAGGTAGGTCGGGCGGAGTGACACGCCGCTCCAACCGGGGCGGCGCCCTGGGTTGTGCAGTCTTTCACCAAATTGCCGCTAGAGTTCACTGGTGGACCTCTAGCGGCAATCTTACAAACTAAATCGGCAAAGTAGATCCCGTGCCTCACAGATGGCGTTGCCGTAGCCTCGTATTGCTCCCACAGCCTTCCTAATATACTAACAAATTTGCTCTAAAAATGCCGCCCCGACTGGAGCGGCATGGTTTCACTTCACGTAAGTGTTGTACATTTCATTTGCTGTAACTTAAAAATAGACTGCGAATGCACAACTAATATTAATAATTCACTAAAACTACGTCAGTAAGTGTTATTTTACCTGAAAATTAATTCTTAAATATTTTCTAAAAAAACCTAAATGCCATCGTAATTGTTATTTTTGAGTGTGATTGAGAAAAACGTTTTATTTTTATTTTAGACAAATTTATTTACAAAACAAGAACCTAGAACCTTTATGAAGGTTCTAGGTTCATAACCAAGAACCTACATAACCTTCATAACCAAGAACCTACAAAACAACTAGAACTGAGTGAAGGTCACGAAGTCAAGGCGGGGGATGAGGGGTGGTAGGGGAGGGGGAAGACGTGTAAAGCCCGGGGATGTGTACAAAACCATATGTTGTAACCAGGTTTGACGGGAAACTAAGTTACTGCCAACTTCGCGGGGCAAAATACCCTGAAATACCGAAAGATTACCCGCCCCGATTAATCTGATCGGGGCGGCACTGATTTTTTCTAGCAATATTTTGCTAAAAAATTTCACTGCCGCCCCGATTGGTCCAAATTTTATTTTTGGTCAAAATCGTAATTTTTTTTATGAAAACCTTATAACTACGATAAACAAGTATAAAAAACATCATATGGTAAAAAAAAGAACTACATTTCTGTTTGGCACTGCGGTAATGTAGCTAAAAAACGGTGTGGCACTTAACGTGTTAAGGTCCGCATCACATTTGTTGTGTCATCTACAAAGCCTTCATTCAACCCCCCCCCCCCACAACAAATAACACTGACTGGAGGCTGCAGGCGAAGGCAGCTGATCTCATACTTTGTTTACACTTCTGACTGAGACAACTTCTATTTAGTTTCCCATGGTGTTGTGCCCTCAGTGCTGTGAACAACTGATACCAAGAGTGTTAAGAATTCACCACACATATAAAACACGAGTTCAATACAGATCAGGATGGGTGAGTTTGGAATGACATAACTACATTGGATTTGGTATTTATTTATTTACATAAGAAAGAATTACAAAGTACACATTGTACCAATAAAATGAATGGGTTTTGATATGATATGAAAGTACAGAGTCTCATCGAAACAACAAAGTATCGAAAAGAAACAAAAAAAAGTAATATCAAATGCAACTGACTAGACTCTGAAACAAAGGAATCCCGCCATGTTCAAAGCGGCAGAACGAGGAGTAATTTGTAGGATGAAAACTCAAAGATAAATTCTATTAATAAGTAAAATGGAGGAGAAACTCATAAGTACATTACTAATACCCACACATTCACAAACTATTAAAATTCCATCAACAAAACTTCAACAATCAAATTCAACCCTCTATGAGGCAGTTAACATATTATATAATATATTGATAGTGTATATTTCTTGTTTGCTGAGGCTAACATTCTAACTTTAATGCTATAGAGCATTTAGTACAATAAAAAACTTTCCACACTAACTATTTACATAAATTCGTCTTCGTCAAAATAAATGTCTGCATACTAATAAACTATAACAAAATATATTACTATTACTTTTAAATAAGAAGATAAATAAGTTCATAATTCAGACCTAGACCGATGCTTACGATAGCTAATTCTATGTGCGACACAAGACTAACAGTTAAAATAAGTATCAATTTTTCATTAACATGCAGGCAAAAGTTACTAGGTAAAAATAAATTGTAATCTGCAGTCAGATTATACTGCATTTAAACATAAAATCAAACTGTTCAGTGTTCATGGCTTAAGTCAACCTAATGCCCAATATAATGCAGAAAAATTTTATGACATCAAGCATAAAGTGTTTTAGATAGATGTAGAGTTTAAACAATCAACTTACTGAATCCACATATTTGGCATGCATATTATGTCAATGGACATAAGTACACATAACATGGATGCTTCATATTCAAAACGTTATCTTTGTGTATGTATTAAGCACAAAAGCTTCAGCATGAAACAAGTTAAAAGAGATAACTGCACATACAAATTGAAATATCACTAAAGATTAAAAGTTCTGCGATTAAAATTTCAAATTCAACCTTCAAGGGTCGTCTTTAAAAATAAAATTTAGTTTGACATGTTTGTAACTAAAATTAAATCATTTCCATAGTCAAATGCATACCGTAGATGTTTAATTAAAATTTGGCAAGTTTCATTACAGCAAACAGCTACAGCAAGTCAAAAGAAGAGTTTGTTCGCACACAAAAAAGCTAAGCCACAAAAACTAAAACGTAGTCACAGCCCTCTTGTAGTGGGGGAGGCACAGAGCTATGCGTGTCTGTCGCACTTTGGTTGTGTCAGAGGGAGATCACCGCCACATGTCTGCAACAACAGAGTGGTACAAAATACACTTGATCATTTTAAATCTGATATAACATTTTAAAAATTTGTTAACAATCTAAATGCTCACTGAAATAAAATTTAGGTCATCTTGAAAGAGTAATAAGCTAAAAAAACCCCGATGCAACAGACCAGCATAAAAATGGACTTATTTCCCATCATCGTATATTTATTATGTGCAGTAATTCTTAAGTGTTCAGTTACACCCTAGAGTTGGCAGCTGGTGACTCCCCCCTGGTTGAAATGAGAACGTGAAATGTAACATTTCCTCTATGATATATTTCTGTTTCCCTGGGCAACAATGGCATGAATTGGCTACCATTTCCTGACACATTCTTATTTTGCAATTTGTTTTCTTAACATTTTTTAATTAATGCATTATTAAACTTAAAAAGTGGGTTCCTATTAGGTTTGAATAGAAAAAAAAACTACGACTTCAGGGGTTTGAATTTAGAACTTTCGTTGTACTGAGCCCTTGCCTTAATTCTGTCAGCCAAATCGACTCTTGAGAATTTAAGGCACAACCAGGGATGTTAAGAAAATATAAACAACATAAAATAGCATAGAGGTCTTCCCCTATGTAACATTATTGACTCTGCCCCCAGGCAAAAGTATAGAAGGGGGTTGGGGGTTGTGTGGTGTTGTTTGTTTCATCTGATTTAGCAATTTATTTTATAACTGACCAAAAACTGTGAGATGAAATAGAGAATGAATTCACATTGGAGATCTGACCACTCATTCAGCAGCTAGATGCGAAAATTTGGCGGAGAAGAATACTTTTGTGAACTTAAATCCTCTCACTTAAGCAAACCCTCCTAAAATTTTTAATTTTGAAAACTCCGTTTCTAGTGTATGCTTATACTCTAATGAAAAGTCTATGAGAGTTTCAAAATTCTAGTCTGAATACTTCAAGCAGTTTGTTAAACACAAGAAGCATAAGTGGTATTCGACAAATGTATATTAGATGGCCGTAATAGACTAGAACATTTCTTTTAGTAAATTTGATTTTGTACCTTTTTCTTCTTTAAAATTATCCTAAAGACCTTTCATCTACAGTGCTGAAAACTGATTAATGGCTGCCTTTGTGAATTAAAAATCTGCTTGAAGAACCGAACAAGGATATGAGGGAACTGAGGGCAACGAAGAACACGCAAGAGGTAAAACTGGTGGAGAATGTTTGTTGGTGAGGCGAAACACCACCTAGGTACCAATGGCAACGGAAGTAGTAACAGAGTTTGGACCGAGTAAAATGAATGCATGATGGTTGAGGGGTAAGGAGGGCCTTCCATACCTTGTGTGCTAGGGTCGGGCCAGTGTCAAACACACGCCTGCTGGTTGGCGGGGGCAGCGTGCCCCAGCAGCGCCCCCCGCTCCATCTCGCTCAGCTCCCCCCGCGGCCCCGCCAGCGCCCCCACGCTGTTCACCGAGTTGTTCCGCTGACGACACAAGTACGGCGTGTCCCCTGGCGATGGCGTCTCACGTCCCTGCAACAGCAACAACCACCTCCAGGTGCTTCAAAAATATTTTAAAATGATTTTTTCAGTTTCCATAACATTAACCAACAGTAGTCATTTTCGGCAGCTGTGTTTTGCTTACTGTAGACTCCTTCATATGCAGCCACTTTTCAAGTGGCCAATTCCGCCTGTCAATACTCTGCGGAAGTAACTAGCCATTTTTATCTGAGTTTAACAGAGCAATTCAGCAGAAAGTGGACGATATTGACTATTCCCATTGGAAACATGTAAGACAAATTGTCATAACAATGTATAATGATTACTATTTAACTTACACATAATAATCAGAATAGAGACCTGAAACGGTTTAAAAGACACTAAAATTTAAAGAGTTTAAGGCCATTCCACACTTTCATATGCTTAGTACCACTGCTGACGTTTTACAGCAAGTTACTCCACACCGAAAGTAACCCATCCGTGCGGAAGTCTTGTGATGGGAGGCAAGAAACATGGGAAAAGGCGAAGAGCGTGTGCACTCACAGGGCTACCGGTTCAGTAGTGTGGAAAATTGCTCAGCGAGCAGTGCTGGCAGACACTACAGCACGTCCACAGGCGCAGAGATGCTCAATGTGAATGGCCCCTTTTGTTAACAAGATGAGGGAGTTTTGGAGGTTTTCATCGGCTGTGTGATGTTGGTGTGGAATGGTTTTTAGGGTACGTCGTTATGCCGTCCTTATTGTTATCCAGCTGTGCCTCTGTCACAAAGTGGCCAGATAAGAAGGAGTACACTGTAATTAAATAACCTTGAACTTATAAACAGCTCCATTTTTACAATAAAATTCTAATTGCATAAACAGGTGATTTTTCATCAAAATTTTTTAGAGAAAGTTAAAATAACATGCAACACACCAATTTTCCTCAATAAATGGGTTTGATTTGAATATTTTTTACAATATTTTTAATATTACAATCTAACATAATGAAGATAACTCTGAGACAGTTTACATTCTCCGTAAATCTGAAATAGGCACAAATAGTAAGAAAATCAAAAATGTTACCTATTACATGTTCTTCTACATTTTCAACAAAATACCTTGAAGTAAAGGAAAGAAACACAAGACAAATTTATAAAGGTGTTAGAAAACAGTAATACATGGCAGTCGATTTCTAAACATATAGGTGCCGAAACTCAAATCTACCGTGAGTTACATTTTAATAAGTAGATTAGCTCCTTCCCCCTAAAACAATTTTGGAGGGTTGAGCATTGATGATGACAACAATAAATTATTATTTTTGTATCTTTCAAGTAGTTAAAACGTTCTGGTGATTCTTATTCGATTTAAATGTGAATTGCCGAACACAGAAAATACTCAATTTCAATTGACGGACGGCATTATTCAATTTTTGAATGGCTGCCATTTTGGACTGGAGCATGATATCGACCTCCGGTTTGCGGCATTGTGTTTCTTTTAACAAGCCCTTTAAAATAAGCAGTCGCACGATGGGGGTTTACATTTTAAATTTTGGGGCTACCCCCCAAAATCCAATTTTGGGCGCAGGGGCAGAAATGACATGTACATCGAAAAGTAGTTTCTTTTATTACTAAAAGGTATGCAAAATATCGTTTTGATATCTGGCTTACTTTAAAAGATATTTAACCGGTCCGGGACTTTTGGGACACACAGTATACCATAACTACTTGAATTACAAATTTACACCATATATTTTTAAGAGTTTAACTGGCTGATTTTATAAACTGACAAATTAAAGAAACCACAAAAAGGTACATTAAGAAAACAAAATGGCGGTTATACATTGACTTAAGCTCCAAGGATGCCGCTTGAGCGTTCAGGAGAGGGCATTCACCTCACACGGTTGTTAATCCTCTAATTCAAGCAAAACCCATCCAGGTCAAGGTTAACTCCAAGCTCATCACAAGTTTACTTACTACGTTGAATTGTAAAAAGAACTGAAACTAGGGAGGGACATGACCAGCACTCGTCAGCAAGAGTTAGTAGGATTTTGTTCATACTGCAACAAATATTCTTTAATTTAATTCAATACCGCCATAAAGATTCTGTACTGATGGGTTGTAAACTGTTGATATTTTTTTATACGACATGTACTGGCTGTATAAAAAAATAACTGCACAAAGAAGTAGCTTAATTATCTATTATACTAAAGAACTGATTGACTGCAAACAGCTTACTGACAACAGATTTTAAATCAGCTACCCCATTTCCTCTAAAAAACCTTAACAGCTAATACAGGTAATACAAAACAGGTAATAAAAACCAATCAACTGAACAATTCTGGCCAATCAGCTGTTAAGTAATAATCATCAAGCTGCTAGCGATGTATATGTTTTTATTTTTACAATTTTTCTTTTTAATGTACCATATCCAAACTGATAGCAAGACTAGTTCATGGTTATGATATCAGACGTGTGGTATTTTTGAAATCAGGGGGAAAATGTAAGGAGGATATTAACTTAAATATTTATAATCTAAATTAAACTGCTTATAACTTCGATCTAATTTTTTCTGTAGGCTAATTAAGTCATCGACCATTTTGTTTTTTAGGAAAATTTTTTTAGCAAAGCAAACTAGTTTGAACAAAACTTTCTCACCGCCATTATATCTGGTATATACTTAGCTAATTCAACCTTACACCTATCTCATAGCACAAGATATCCAAATGGTATGCGTACAAAAATTAAAACTACCATTAAGAGTTGGTTAGTAACACATGTTTTATGAAACCTTCTAGTACATAGCTGCCCTAATCAACTCATAGCCCGGATTATTATGATCTGAGATAGATTCTTTCCTTTTATCCTAAAATAGTAAGCAGGGTTTTTTATAAAACAACATAAAGTAAACATAGAAAACCGTTAAAATTTCCTTGATAACTTGAACGTAGGTACTTTTACTTACATTTGCACAACTTCACTTCATTCGGAAAGCAAAGTAACTTAGGGCTGTGATTTCTTAAAAAAAAATATACTTTTTATCTTCATTATCAATATTTAGACTCTTTCATTAGTAAAAATAATGAAGTTAAGTTTGAACTATTAATTGACTCCTTATCTAAACTAGGTCTATTTGAATCAGTAATGGTGTCATTTAAATTGAGGTGTGTGATAACACAGGCAGCACCTCACTATTCTTCAGATTTTTCTCTAACAAAGAAAAAAAGCGGGCTTGGTTTCCAGATAAAAAAATAAATTCTCCCTTAAATAAATCGGTATTTCAATTAAATTTCCATAATTATTATAACTTGCAATGAAACCCAAATCTAAGTTCAATAGAAAAATATTTATTTACAAATATATAATTTTTTATTTCTGTCATCGGCCGAGCTCAGTTAGGATACCCAGTAACGGCGGCACCTTCTGTAAAAACAATCCCAATATTAATTTTCTTATCCTAATTAATGAACCACTGCCACCAACCCAAGTGTATAAAAATATAATTTCCCTATATTACTGATAAGGTTTTAAGGGTAAAACATACACGCTTAATGTCAGAGTTTATTGCTACGGAAATTGATATAATTTATTCGCTGCATCTGACAATAACTATTGTGACCAAATTTGTTAATGAATACGTGTTTGAAAATGAATTACAGGATTTTAACAAGCGGTATTTTAATAGTAAAAAAGATGATAATTGAATTTTTGTGTCCACAGACATGTCCTAAAACACTTGTTCGAAGATAAAAAGACGGCGAGGCAGAGCAGCGGTACAGGCCAGCTAGAGATGACATGATCTAAAGAAATCGAGGTACGGAATTAATTGGCAAAGGCCAGCTTGAGGTGACCGTCCAAAGACCTATAGACAACAAGGTAGCGGAGTGACATAGGCCAACCCGAAATGGACGAAGGTTAAAAGGAAACAAGGTACCCTTGCCGCATAGGCCAAATGTGACCATCCAAAAATCGAAAGACAGCGAAGTACCGCAGCGTCACAGGCCAGATGAGCACAAGAATACGTAGAAAACCAGAACGAGAACGTTCCACTCTCAGCTTTGACACCCGGTTGCTGGGCGGTGGCAGTGGCTCGCGGAGGTGGAGTAGTGTTGAGCTGCGGACTTACAGTACTTACGTGTTTGGAGGGCCCACAGCAGGTGCTGAGTGCGCACGGCTTGTCGGTCTTGGGGCAGTCGAGCACGCAATCCTCACCTGGCGCCTCCTGCACCCGGTCCTCCGAGTACTGCAACATTTACACCCGTTTTATTCCTTTTTCTTCATACTAACACAGAAACATATACTTTCAGTTCCTTTTTGTTGGCTCGAAAGTTGCCCATTGCCGGCCTAGGCCGGATAAACCCTTACCGACCTAGGCCGGAAAGAATGGAAGTAAACAATCAGCTGATTTGCAGCAAACCGACATTTCATGCTTCTTTATTGGTGGTTTATTAGTTTCTTTATAGAGGAATGTAGTGGCAGCACTGCATCCGTAGGAAATGTTCTTCTGTTTAAATGTTCTGTATGTTTATGCAATGACTACGTTATGATTGAAGGTATGTTTTTTTCTGCGTAGTATGATGAAAAATATCGTACGTTACATGGCCGGGAAGTTTTGCCATACTCGCATGAAAATTCTATCATGCTCGTCCGGCTAAACAGTACTTCCCAGCCTAGTAATGTAATATACTATTTCGATGCAACAGTTTTAAGGAAACAATTTCTAGTGCAGTTATTAATTAGTATACTCGCAACACTTCACAAATAGATAACATAATAACAAATAGCTACTTAGATAACATTTCAAATTTTTGTAAAACGCAATTTAGGGGGAATTAACAAACACAATTTAACAAAAATAAAATCCAAATATGTAACTGTAATGTACAAGCTTTACAAAAGATAATAATAACAAGAAAATAATGAAGATACCAGTACAACATTTTTTAAAGTCAATCAATTGGTTAGCAGGAAATTTTAGGCAGAATTACTGATGAAAAATATCAACTGCATTAAGATTTGAACGTTTATAACATTTTCTATAGAATTTGTTCAGTAGCCAATTTGTGGTTGGATTATGAAGCAAGATTGTTATACATTCAATTAAAAACTGACAATTTTTTTGTTATGGCTTGGTGAAAGTTAAATGGAAAACTAACTTACATCACCAATCTCAACAAATTCGGGCTGAATGGTCGTAGAGTGGATGCCTTCATTGTGGAAAAATTCCTTCACTTTCTCTGCTATTTTCATGTACTCATGGAGGTTTCTACACCTGTTGAACAAAGTTTCAAATAAGCTACATAACATTTTGAGAAAACAAAATAAAATTATTTTGAACTCCAACAAAATAAGACGAACTTTAAAAATATTAATTGGTCGTTCAATCCATTATTTTTATATTGAAAACGTTTAATGCATACTGAGATACGGTTTTACTAAGACCTGCCTAATTTATTAGGCCATGAAAAAATCTTGCAACAGTAGGTTTATAGGTAGTTACACTATCTTCCAAGGCAAAATATCAGAGTATGAGATTTTTATTACTGAATGTAAAACATAATTTAAAAAATAATGAAACCAACATGTCAATTAATAAAACTTTATATCCAATATTATCGTTACTAGTAATAAGAGAGATTTCAATTGGACTTTCCATCATTCATAATTAATTGCTATCAAGTGACAGTGTCTCAGTGGTGAAGCGGTAGCCCTGTGGGTCGGATGTCACTTCTTCAGTCCCAGTTGCGCCAAACCTGTTTGATCAACTGATCATGATTAAAAAATTGACTACTTCTAGCTTGTCTATCCACGTGCCTGTTACTACTACAGTATGTCACTGTCCTTTCATCACCTAACAGATTTTTACCATGTGGCAACAGCAATTGAGGCTTAAAAGTAAATAAATTTCAAAAAGGAAATAAATGTTTACCGGATGTGGGCAGAGGCGATGATCCTGTCACCTGCGAGTTGCCACACGTGGAACTCGTGAACCGCCAGAACTCCGTCCACCTGACAACAACAACAGCATCAATCATGTTGTGATTACCGCCATGGCCATCTTTAGTAATAAAGTCGCGGCTTTCGACCTGGCAACAACGCTCTTCCAAGGGTTTTTTTGCATGGTAAAAACCCTTACAGAGCCAGCTGATTTCATGTAAACAAAAGATAGTGCCATAAGAGAGTATGGATTAGCAAATCAGCTGAACCCTTAGGCGCGCTGTTGCCATTTACTAGCGCAGCGGCCTTATTACTAGAGATGGCTATGCTACCGCGATAGATAGTCACAAATATAGCCTATTCCATCGGTTGACAAAAAAAAGAACAGTTCTAAATTATTGCTCATGTAAGAAATAATACAAATGAAAATTCAATGACTATTCAAAGTAGCCTACTGTTTACAAAAAATTAAGCAATAAATAATAAGCCTAAATTTTTAAGGTAAATTATATTCTCTAAATGTATTATAGGAGAAAACGTATCAACAGGCTAGCCAATACTATTTTTGCTGGTTCAAAATTATTGTTTGAATTGAGACCCAATGAAAACAAATGAAATCGTCTCAATTATGGAAAAGCATGTTAACTGAATAAAAATTAACCCTTAGCTTAGAGCTTAGGAGCAGTCGCAGAAGTATTATTACTCTTAAGTGGCTACATACTAATGATCCTTGATTACATTGAGTAAATAGGTAATAAATTTACGTAGGATATGTTTTCTGCCTGTCCTTCCCTCCCCTCGACTGCAATATTGCATCATCACTGCTGTCTGCTTGTTCTTTAAAAAAATCAAGTTTTCCCGGATTTCGCATGAGATTCACGGTTATTTCCTGGCTTATTCACGGTTTGAAAAATTCCTGGCTAACTCCCAGTTTCCCGAATTCCCGATGCAGTGGCCAACCTGGTTTTATCTAGGTTCAGAAACAAATTGTTGGAATTTAAAAAATCATTCAACACAGCTAAATTGGAGTTTGTCTTGAACTCAATTTCATCTTTTTATTTTGCAAAAATTTTCAGATTAGGATCATCAGCATAAGCAAAGTTTACTAGGCTTGCTGGGTTGGGGAAAGTCTCTTTAATAGCAAATGAATAATAAAGGACCTAAGATGGATCCTTGAGGCACTCCAAATTTTACTTTTCCCAAATAGAAGATGTAAGGAATTTTACATTTTTAGTTGTTATAGTGAATAATTTCTAAAAGCTGTTTTCAGTTAGAAAGGTGGGATTTCAGCCAGTTTAACGCATAATTTTTTATCTCTAATTTACTAAGCTTAAAAAGCAAAATACTGTGTCATATCGAATCAAAAGCTTAATTAACCCATGAATAATCCAACAACTTTTAATTTACTGTCTAAGCTATCAATAACGGATTCAACAGAATCTGTAGCAGATGTTATGACAGATCTCCCATTGCGAAAGCCACAGGTCATATTGGGACCTGCGAGGTGACACCTATTGCGACCTGCGAGGTAACCCCTACCGCAACCGGCGAGGTGACTCCTACTGCGACCTGTGAGGTGACTCCTACTGGGACCTGCGAGGTAACTCCTACTGCGACCGGCGAGGTGACTCCTACTGCGACCTGTGAGGTGACTCCCACTGCGACCTGCGAGGTGACTCCTACTGCGACCGGCGAGGTGACTCCTACTGCGACCTGCGAGGTGACTCCCACTGGGACCTGTGAGGTGACTCCTACTGCGACCTGCGAGGTGACTCCTACTGCGACCGGCGAGGTGACTCCTACTGCGACCTGTGAGGTGACTCCTACTGCGACCTGCGAGGTGACTCCTACTGCGACCGGCGAGGTGACTCCTACTGCGACCTGCGAGGTGACTCCCACTGGGACCTGTGAGGTGACTCCTACTGCGACCTGCGAGGTGACTCCTACTGCGACCGGCGAGGTGACTCCTACTGCGACCTGCGAGGTGACTCCCACTGCGACCTGTGAGGTGACTCCTACTGCGACCTGCGAGGTGACTCCCACTGGGACCTGTGAGGTGACTCCTACTGCGACCTGCGAGGTGACTCCTACTGCGACCGGCGAGGTGACTCCTACTGCGACCTGTGAGGTGACTCCTACTGCGACCTGCGAGGTGACTCCTACTGCGACCGGCGAGGTGACTCCTACTGCGACCTGCGAGGTGACTCCCACTGGGACCTGTGAGGTGACTCCTACTGCGACCTGCGAGGTGACTCCTACTGCGACCGGCGAGGTGACTCCTACTGGGACCTGCGAGGTGACTCCTACTGCGACCTGCGAGGTGACTCCTACTGGGACCTGCGAGGTGACTCCTACTGCGACCGGCGAGGTGACTCCCACTGCGACCTGCGAGGTGATTCCTACTGCGACCGGCGAGGTGACCTACTGCGACCGGCGAGGTGACTCCTACTAAGACCTGCGAGGTAACTCCTACTGCGACCTGTGAGGTGACTCCTACTGCGACCTATGAGGTGACTCCTACTGTGACCTGCTAGGTGACTCTTACTGCGACCTGCAAGGTGACTCCTACCGCGATTTACGAGGCGACTCCTACCGCGATCTGCGCAGGGCCGCCGACAGGCTTTTGGGGGCCCGGGGCAAAGTTTGGGCGTGAGGCCCCTCAATAGATAAAAATCGTAGATAAAAATGCTGTTGTCTCTTGAATAGCTAAAATCCTAGATCCTGCTGATTAAAAAAGTTTTGTTCTTTTGTTTTAAGAATGTTGAATTGAATATTATCTTAATTTATTCAAAACAAACAATTTCATTGTAGGCCTGAAGTAAACCTTTCATTTGTAAATTTATTCAAATTTAGAACACAAACTGTAAAATTAGGTAAAATTAACTTTAATATGCCTCATTAATCTTATGGTTAGAAATTCAAGACTAAACAATGTTTGTAAGAAGCCTGTACTTGGGGTTAAATAGGATTAAAGAAACAGTTCTAAGATTGAGGACTACCTAATTAAACCCCTTTATTGTTTTTCTTCTATTAATTAACTCCCATATTTCCATAAGGCCTGTGTGACGTCAACAGGAGACAATTTATCCGGTTGCATTCCAAGAGCTGAAGACAAGAGTAATGGTACACATAGGTTACCTCAGTCAAAAATGTAAACAAATCCTGACGTCTTCTGTAGACCGGCAACCTAATAATCTCCAGTTGGAAAAAAAAGTTATTGCTCTTGACCAATCAGAGGAAGCATATTACTATTACCTCCTTTGAGGCTATTTTTTACCCTTATGCTAATAGAGCTGCTTAGATCCGGATATTGGGTCTATCATTGACGTCACAGGCTTGGATCCACAGGTCATATTGGAGATGGAATAAGTCAACCTGACAGTATAATATCAGACTGTGGATTCTCTTCTAATCTACAGACCTTGGTTGTATCCTAGCTATGGCATGTTACTTTTGGGTAAAAGTAAAGCCTACATCAGAGGTGCCAGTAATAAGAAATTTCTGATTAGCCAAGATATTTTATCGTACCAGCTGGAGGGTTCAGTCAAGCCGCATTCTTCTAGTCGCTTATGACTTCACGATTTACTTAAATTTTTGAATGAGGAAAGCTGCATTTCATTGGATCATGGTTCGTACGTAGCCAGGGGCGAACCTATAGGATTTAATTTCGGGGGGATATTCTATAAGAAGGGGGAAGTAAGTATTTAGGTACTCATAAAAACCGCACTAATGTGACGGTAGACAAATGAGGTCGTCGCGGTAGGCGAGTATCACGTCACAACAGACGAATATGGACGTAACGGTACCAGTAGGTAAATATCATCGATGCGCTAGATGAGTATCTTAGTTGTGGTAGATGCCGCGGTAGACGAATGTCTCAGTACCTAGAAAAATATCGTTGTCACGTCGCAGTTGACAAAAATCGTCCTCGCGTCGCCGTAGAAAACAATCAACTTCGCGTCACGGTAGAAAAAAATCGTCTTCGCGACGCGGTAAAAAAAATCGCCGTCACGTTAAGGTAGACGAAAATCGGCTTCGCGTCGTGGTAGATAAAAATCGTAGTCGCGTCGCGGCACCCGAAAATGGTTGTCTTGTCGTCCAACATTTTTGTTCTCAAAAATTTTGGGGGGGATATATCCCCTTTATCTGCCCCCTGGGTTTGCCCCTGTACGTAGCTAAACTGAAACTAAGAGGAGAAACGAAGCTGAAAAAGTTATTTATCCCTGCAAAAAAGTCATGTCATGTAGCCTAAGTGTTGTAACTACCGTACTATTGTTTGTAAAACACAGTATACTCCGTTTAGTTGTAGCTAGGAATTCTTTTCCTTGGTCCATAGTAGGCCTGTACAACGTTTTGTGAGGAATTTTTGGGGACAGCCAATTGGACCAGGGACAGTAGTACGGATTTAGTTATGCATGGTCTGGCGCAGACCTATCCTCGGGGGGCCCCAGACGAGACGTCAGAAAACGAAATGAAACTGTGTCAAAATAAGGCAATAAATATAGGGCATTTTAGTTTGTTAATACACGCTTTTAATACTATAATTTTTATATATTTTATAATATTTAATTTCATATTAATTTAAAAATCCTAATTTTTAATAATCCACAAAAAATATACTCTGCTCAAAATGTGGCCCCCCTCCCTTTTGTGGCCCGGGGCAATCTGCCCCCTTTGCCCCCCCCTCTCGGCGGCCCTGGATCTGCGTGGCGATTCCTACCGCGACCTGCGAGGTGTCTCCTACAGTGACCTACAAGGTGACTCCTATTGCGACCTGCGAGGTGACTTCTACTGCGACTGGCGAAGTGACTCCTACCGCGACCTGCGAGGTGAATCCTACTGTGACCTAAGAGGTGACTCCTACCGCGACCTACGAGGTGACTCCTACTGTGACCGGCGAGGTGAATCCTACCGCGACCTGCGAGGTGACTCCTACCGCGACTTGCGAGGTGACTCCTACCGCGATCTGCGAGGCGATTCCTACCGCGACCTACGACGCCACTCCTACCACGACCGGCGAGGTGACTCCTTCCTCGACCGGCAAGGTGACTCCTACTGCGACCAGCGAGATGACCCCTACTGGGACCTGCGAAGTGACTCCTACTGGGACCTGCGAGGTGACTCCTACCGCGACCTGCGAGGTGACTCCTACCGCGACCTGTGAGGTGACTCCTACCGCGACCTGTGAGGAGACTCCTACCGCGACTTGCGAGGTGACTCCTACCGCAACCTGCGAGGTGACCTCTACCGCGACCTGCGAGGTAGCCCCTACTGCAGCCGGTGAGGTGACTCCTACTGCAACCTGCGAGGTGACTGTACCTTGTCGAGCAGCCGGCGCTGGATGGCGTCCACCTGAATGTGCGTAGGCACGGTCTGCAGCAGGATCAGCGCCGACTCCTGCAGCAGCGGCCACACCGAGCGTAGAATCAGCAGCACCATCAGCACGCTCAGCGCTGGGTCCATGTAGTAGCGGTACTTCCAATTGGTCAGCCACACCACCTGCAACGACAACCAACTGACTTTATTCACGTACACTGCTCGTGTTTTGCGGCTCGAAACAAGTTTTTATTTGGGAGAAAATAACTAAATATACTCTGCTAGTTTGACCATGGACACTTTATCTCCTTGGCTCTTCTGACCTTACCATTGCTTAAATGTATTTGTTTTTACATCTCCAGAGTACACATGAAAGGAGTCAGTAGTCTTGCGATTTATTAAAACTATAAAAATTGATGTGATAAGGTGGTTGTTTCGGTTCCTGCTAACCATTTGTCAAAATTTTAAGAAAGTACTTCATACTATGGCTCTCGAAATTTACGACAAAATCCAACAAAAATAACTGACTAAAATAAAATTTAAAAAGTGCTTTTAACTCAAGACGTTATACTACAGAATAGAGGAATTTTTAATGACAATCTACAGTAATAGTTTTAGATTTAGCTTTTATTCCATTGTTTATTTATTATACTATACGATTTAGTTTTGAAAATGTAATTTGACAATCCACCGGCACCAATGTAATAAATTAAACACTAATTGCATTAATAAACTTGACTTTATTTGTCTATTGCAATGTAGTTCACTCAAAAACACGGATACTGTCAAAATAACAGACTTACATGACAGTCCTTTGGGCTCTGAACACTAAACTCAGACCATCTCACCCTCTTAGTACTGGGGTCTACCGTCTACTCGGCCGCTGCGCCACTCACCGTGGCGCTGGCGATGACAATGACGGAGCCCAGGGCGTCGGCCAGCACGTGTAAGAACACTCCCCGCATGTTCATCTGGTCGGCGCTCGGCGCCTTGTGTTCCTTCTCCAACGGCGGCCGGAACGTCTCGTCGTTCTCGTTGTCATCCGTCGCACCCACGGAGACGAGCTGCGTCAGCCGCGTGTGACTGTGAGTGATACCGCCGTGCGAGTGGCCGTGACCCCCGTGCTCTGCAACCAAGTGTCAGTATGTAAGTACAGTAGGTCCAGATAATCTGAAACTTGGTAATCCGAAATTTGGCTTAATCTGAGTCGCTATTGAGATGGAATTTTTTTCTCAATCTGGGTAAAGAATTGTTGAAAGTTTGCTTAAGACGTAAACGGTCTTTCACATGGACGTAAATTCCAATTTGAAAAATTGCTTAAGATGTAAATGATCTTTTTCATGGAAGTAAATTCCATTTCAGTAAACAGCAGGAGTAATTTCGCGAACGACAACATCATGTGTTCACCGACTGCAGGTGAATAGACGGAACAAATAGATCGCAAATAAAGGTTTCTACTTTTTTGCGATCTATCTTTTCATAAAAAGTTATAGACTATGAATTTCGATTTAGCATATTAACCGATCGCAGGTGCAATTTTTGTAAAATAAGCAAATGGTCGTTAAATTTTACTGTGCATATTTACTGTTCATGGGTATTTGGGACAGCAGTGGCAGAAGTGTGTAGAAACAATCCTGTGTCAATCGTAGGAAAACAACAGAAGTAATTTTAGGAATATCTTGGCAAAGCATACAAACAAGCGAAAAATGTCATTACTTTATTTGCCGACCAGAAATAAACGGCAAAATTTAACTAAAAACTGTGTTTAGCAATTATTATTTTATTAATAATTTTGCTTATCCCGAAATATTTGCTAATCCAAAATAGGTCCGGTCCCAATTATTTAGGATTATCAAGACTCCACTGTAACATCATGTTACCAGTGCAACCGGGACACAGTTGTTACTTGCATGGATGTAGATAAATTATCTTTTGATTCAACTCAGCTCTAAAGTTGACTCGCTGACTCTGACTGGAGAATAAATGAGGTGGTGTGCTTGCAAATAAGGAAAATAAGGAAAAACCCCTGTGAAATAATGGCTTATTATGACAATATTCTTTGGATTTTTAACTCTGTGTACTGTGTGCATGATAAATGTCTTGACATCTTGTAAAATATAGTGTTTTCCCCCCAGCATTTCACGGAATGAGCACCCTGCAAGACTACATTCATTTCAAGTTTGTTGTTAACTATTACAAATTTAGCTGTAAAAATTACAATTAATTCACAAAGGCAGTGCATAAACCCAGCATGATTTAGTAAGGCTCTATTCCTGCATACCACAAATTTCACCAGATTTTTGTCTGACTTTCTGACAAATCTGTCACCATTAAAACAATAATTTTTAAACTTGCAATTTTAAGAAGTTTTCAGCTCTTAGTTTTTATTTATTAATGTTTCAAGCGATTTTTTCTACATTCCACACCATTAACTTGTCTTATAAACACTATATCCCTCCCTCCCCTTTATTCTTAAACAAATTATAACATTCTGAGGTGAAGACTCCATGGTCATCCTACCCTGTTGTTTTAAAAAATACTGTATAAGTTAGATGTTTGTCTCTCAACTACCAAGTTTTTTGCATAATAAATTATTATCACAAAATGAAATGACAATGTTTTCATTAAAAGCTAGTTATCTTTACAGATAAACAACTAACTGATAACTATTTCATGTCTAGATATTTCATTACTGAGATAATTCCAAACTTCTGACAACTAATGCAAGCATTAAAGATAACATCTTCTTTTCAAGTTCTAATAATAAACTAAATGTAAAATATATAACATAAATAGGGTTCTTGTGCAATTTTCTGAATAATAAATAATTAAATATGGTGGATTACTGAGGACAGCTGAGTAAATAAATTGCTACAATAAGTGTATGTACAGTAGGCTCTCCCTTATCTGGCCACCTTAGTTCCAAAACCAAGCCTTGAATAAGAATTAGATAACAATCTACAGTAATAAAATAGCTAACAATTTATTTGGTTAAACTGATATGTTCCAAAACATATTGAATTATAGCGTTTAATATATTACAAAGCCGTAGCCAGGAAATTTTTTCGGGGGGGGGGTTTGAACAGGGCCGGCGGGTGAATTTCCGGCTCCGCAAAAGTTGTGACCTTTTTTTTTACTCACGTGTGTGCTTTCCGGCGCCTTTATCGTCATTTTAGACCCTTTTGAACTGTTTCCGGGCCCCTCTACGTTTGCTCGGGGGTTTTTTGGGGGGGGGTTTCCACTATTTCGGGGGGGTTTTCACCCCCATTTACTATGTTTTCAATGCTATTTCTACTATTTCGGGGGGGGGGGGGGGTTCTGACCCCCTAACCCCCCCCATTGGCTACGGCCTTGATATATTATACTGTATTGATAAACTTACTTATTATACTGTATATACCAACACTGATATTAGGTAAAAATAATATAAAAAATACCTTGTTAAGATAATTGTCACTTATGATAAAGTAGGACAACATTTCTCATAGGAATCATCGAAATATTACACAGCCTCCTGATTTTGTCTGGTTAAACCGATGTATTGACAAAAGCTGGCCAAAAAAATAACTAGGTTACTAACCTTTCCGCTGTCAATCCTGTTAGTATTTTCTCAATGTATTACTAGTTTCGGGATTTTATAATCCCATTATCAAATTCTTTGTCAAATAATTAAAAAAACACATATCTTGGTTATCATATAAAATCTTGATACATAATATTTTATAATATATAAAATACAAGAGAAACATTGACAAAGAGCGGAATTCTAAGGCGCCACTCAAACGTACCCTCACTCAAACAACATTTAAACAACGGATCGACTGTTGTTGTATTCAATGGTGTCACAGCTTAATCAAAATCAAAACAAAGAGTTTTTAAAGGTTATGTTTATTTCTATTGTTTACTATGAATTTATTGTGTGGCTCTCAACTTCTCATTTTTCAGATTAATTTGTTATTTTTACTCCTTTTTCATATTCCAGAACATTATTTATTTGATTACCTGATTTTTAATAGCCGTACAGTTATTAATTATCATGGAAATATTGGATGACGATTTATTTGGATGTATAGAGTATATCAAGATGATTTATTTGTAAAGATTGCTGCACCAAGGAAGGAATATTTGGATCAGTTTCTTTTGTTTAATGAAAGTGCATTTTTGGGACAGTATAGATTCCAGAAAGACACAGCGAGGAATCACATTTTATCCTTGATATACGGGGATGATGACGACTCGTTCAGAAGACTTCCTATTCCTCGGGAAATTAAAGTGACTATGTTTAAGGCCATATCGTACTGCCGTTGCGTCGCATTCGTCTAGTATGCGGGTGGATGTTTAAAAAAGTCGCGAACCCTGTTATCAAATAGAAAAAGTCACACTGACGTAACCGACGCGACGCGACGTGGCGTCGCACCCGTCTCGTCCGCCGACGCGACACGACGTCCGCTCGTAGTTGCGGCTGAAGCAACTCTTGTGGCCATGTTAGTGCCTTAACATCGCGTCCGTCCGTCCATCCACCTCCGCCACGACAGTCTCAAACCCCGTCTGTAGACCACGCCACCTTCCCTACTAGGAAGGAGTAAGCTTAATACCTGGGGAGGCCCAGGCCGACATCGGCGGGCATGACGACGCGACGCTACGCCGGATACGTCAGTGTGACTTGTCCTATTTGACAACATGGTTAGCGACTTTAAAACGTCCATCCGCATACTAGACGGACGCGACGCCAAGACAGTGTAGCAAGGCCTTTACCAAATGTCCGCGTGGCTCGCGCATGCACATACACTACCTTCCCTGCTACTGAGCTTGCTCCTTCCTAAAGATATGTGGCGTGGCCTACAGACGAGCGTCTGGCAGTGTGACAGGGTTTGAGTCCGTCGTTGCGGACATGGATGGACGCGAATGGGTGGTTGGACGCGACGCCACAGTGCACAGCGAGCGCAGACTGGGCGACCAAATGATATCGGGAAGTGATTTTTTTTAATTCTAAGGGAAAATTAAAAGTCAAAATCATTGCCCATCATAAATTACAATTAAATGTAGGTTATTTAACTTCTAGCAGAATGATTGCAATCACGGATTTTTGGCTTTTGATCATAAGTTGACTGTGTGACCAAGGCCCGCCGTACATTGTAAAGAGGCGATGCGCAGCATGGGCGGATGGATTTAGGTACAAATATGTGGGGGTCCCAGCTCACCTAATGTTTGAATTATTGTACGCTCACATTCAAACATCAAACTCCCATTTCAATGGTCCGTTACAAGGAGGTAGGCTACTTATTTTATTTAACAACAACCATTTGTAATTTAAGCAAATACCTCGATCAGAGTTATGTTGAAAACATTTTCCCCCTTCACTGCCAACAAATCCACCAAATATCAGAGGGTGTCATCAGGTACCCACTGGCACCCCCAGAAATCAGCCATGATGCGCAGGCAAGGTACAGGCTGGAGGGAGCGGACTTGGTAAAACAGACTGTTGTCACCCGTCACGGCATGACCCTTCTCTAACCAGAATACTGTAATACGTCATACCACACAGTAAGGGCTCAGTCAGGAAAGTACAGAGCACGGTAGTCAAATACTGACGTGGCATCGCAATGTACGATTATCGTTAGCGTGTCACTGCAAACAAATATTATCGTAACTGAATCTTTGCTCCTTAGACGGGTGCCGAACCTCAAAACGGTCGCCCCTGAGATAAAAAAAAGTATTTTTAAGAGTATGAGCTACAATCGTTATGAATTAGGATAATAATAATTTCATGAAAATTTTTATATGACCTACCATGCATGTGTATCTAATTGACGTAGCTACGTTTTTTACGTGATTATTTAGAACAAATTGGCTCAAAAGTGATTGCGTAACCTTTGATATGAAATACGGATTCAGTGCGCATTTTTTTGGTTATTTTTATATATACCAAGATCGTTCATTCCATTAACTTACTATAATATATCAGACAGTTCATTTTAACGAGATCAAATGTGTTAATAAGAATTAACACCTAAATGTAAATTTATTTGATTTTCCTTCCTTCCTTTCTTTTAATTCACTTTTTTTATTTATTTATACATATATTTCAAGCGGTAAATCTATTCATGCTATTTATCTAAAAGCCTTTGCATCACAACTTTTATCTGGTTGCAATTTGAAATCAGCTGTGATACCATTCCCCGAACAACACTGAACATTGAATGAACAACGGATCGTGTTGTTTGAGTGAGGGCTCGCTTGAGTGAGGTCTTAGAATTCCGCCCAAAAACTCGTCAATGTAAATGTGTTTGTGATGTGTATCAAGATTTTTTAAACCATGGCCAAAATATGTTGATTTTATTAATTATATGATGAAGGATTTGATAAAGGGATTATAAAATCCCGAAACTAGTAATGCATTGAGAAAACTAACAGGATTGACGACGGAAAGGTTAGTAACCTTGCTATTTTTTGTCAAACATCAATCCACATGGCAAATCATGAATAAAAACTGGCCACTTGCGCAGAGGGATGACTGGTTCAAGAAGTGGCCAGACAAAAGGGAGTCAACTTACTGTACTAGGTACTTCTAATGTAGAAGACTCTCATGGAACCTCGTCTAGATTAAATCAGGCTAGATGAACAATCGTTAAGATTAGTATAATAATGAACTCTGTTATGAAACCTCTTGTAAACTGGAGAGATATTATTTAAAATTAGGTATTGTCTAACTGATTGTATTATGGCTCATATGATTTCAACAAGACATTAACTGTCAGTGACAAGTATCCGCCACTAATCTTTCATTCATATTTGTCTTAAAATACTCTTAACCGGTGGTCAGCACTTGCATATGGTAATATGGTAGTTGCACCTTAACATTTATCGCACCAGCGACGTGTGTTGTGTTTGGGCACTCACCAGCGAAGAGGAAGAGGCCAATGATGTTGACGATGAGTCCGAGCGCTCCGACGATGACGATCAGCCTCGGCTCGTGTATCTCCTCCACCTCGATGAACCTAACACAGAGCGGAAAGATAACACAGCCTCAAAAGTAACAAGAAAAACTATAGATATTTTTACAGTTGAAATTATTAGAATGACTAGGGGTGGGCGAGTGGTGGATTTTAAATTCGAGTCGAGTCGGGTCGAGTATTCAAGATTTAAGATTTAAGATTCAAGATCTTTATTAGTCATTAAATAATATAATGTATTACAATAGACTTTGTCATACACAAACAGTCTTTAAATAATTCCAAATATTCTAAATTATTATATAATATTTGGAATGTATGTTCAGCCAAAAAACCAGATATAAAAAAACCAATGTCCCAATTTCCTGATAAAAATAAAATCAACATTCAACAAGATAATAGTAATACTTAAGCAAAACCGAGGACAAATTTTAACAAAAGAAAAAATTAACCAAATTTCAAACTTGTCAGGTAATTTTCTAAAAAATTGTTTACCTTGTAAAAAGGCATTGAGGAAAACCATTCTTTGAGACCAGATTTAAATTTATTAAATGACACATTTGAGGCAGAATCTGATAGTTTATTAAACAATTTAAATTGCAAATATAAATGACTATTGATTGATTTACTTAATCTAAAAGATGGAAGATCCAATTTTGCTTGATTTCTAGTATAGTGTGTGTGTGAACACTTAATCTATTGCTATAATTCCCTAGATTTTCTTTTACATGAATTAAGGTATAATAAATAAACAAACTTGGAAATGTTAAAATTTTTAGATTTAAAGTGCTCGATGCAACTATCTGTATCTTTTAACCCCATTATGATTCGTATAGCCTTTTTTTGACAAATAAAAACCTTTGAAGCACCTGTACTATTTCCCCATAACCGAATTCCATAAATGAGATGAGAGTGAAAAAGCATAATATGCTGTGATCAACAAATTATGACTAACACATGATTTTAGCTTCCTCAATAAGAAAAGAAACCTACACATGTTTTGTTTGGGAATCCCAGGTCAGTTTATTGCCTAAATGTAACCCTAGCAGTTTGACGGATTTATTTTCTAGAGATAAGTTTTTGAGATTAAAAATTATTTCTTTAGTTTTATCTGCATTAATTTTTAGATTATTTGATTCAAACCACAATTTTGATTTTAAAAGCGTATCGTTCAGTTTAGTTTGAGCAGTAAGTACATCACTATCAATTTCAAAAAAAGTTGTGTCGTCGGCATATAAAACAATGTTATTTGGTATATAATTTGGAAGATCATTCATAGCTATTACAAACAAAAGTGGACCTAAAATGGAGCCCTATGGGACTCCCAACATCACCTCTTTAAGATCTGACTTTAAACTGCCAACAACTACCGTTTGTCTTCGGTTTTCCAAATAAGATTTAAACAATGAGAGCTCAGTATTTTTTAATCCAAAAAATTCTAATTTTTGAATGATAATGTGATGAGATATGCTATCGAAAGCCTTACTGAGATCTACCAGTGCAGAACACAACCTTTTTGCTCTCAAAAGCTATAAGGATTTCATTGACAATTGTCTCTACCGCTTGGACAGGAGATCTCCCTGAAATAAACTCAAACTGAGAAGGTCTAAAAATTTTATATTTATTAAAGTATTGAAAGGTTTGATTTTTAATAATTGCTTCAACAAGTTTACCAAAAATGGGCACTAAAGAGATTGGCCTATAACTGGAAGGGTTATTTTTATCATTTTTTTTAAACAGAGGTATGGTTTTAGAAATTTTCCATATCAAAGGAAAAACACCAAGCCAACTTGAGTATCGAGTCGAGTCGAGTAGTTGTTTGTGAAAAGTAATGTAAAGTTAATTTTTTTAAGTAATTAGGTCTTCGAATTACAATTAATTAAAACTAATTGTTTTATGTAAACCAATTAACTCTACAATTTTCTTCTCATTTTTACAAATCAAATGAAGCAGAAATGAAGGCTGTGTATTGTTCAAAAGATAAACTATGAATACAAATCTGAAGTTGTAAAATGCAAGGTCAGAGCTAAATATAGCTGTAAGTTTTCAATTTCTGAATTCTGAGAGATGGTAATTCTAGATAACTGTTGAAATCCATTCTTCTATGAGTTAATGAAATACTGTTGAGGTTATTGTTATAAAAAACTCATGGACGGCTGCGAAAACGATAGCGTGTGTCTGTCGATCGCGGATAAACAGCAGATGTAGCTTTTCGAAACTCGCGATCTGCCGTGAAATACGATCGCGCGTATTTGCCAATCGCCGATGATCGCCAAATGTAGCCTTGCTATAATCGCGGTCCGCCGCAAAAAACGACCGTGTGTATTTGCCGATTGTAAATAAACTAAATGCAACTTAGCGAAACTAGCGATCAGCCGTAAAAAACGGTCGCACGTATTTGCCGGCCACGAATGAACAGAAAATGCTGCTTATTTGTGAAATTAGCGAGCGGCCGCGATAAAGAATCTGTCGATTGAGCATAAATGGCAAATTTAGCTTTGCCTAACTCGCGATCGGCTGTAAAATTCGATCGCACACACGTAAATCTCCCATAATTTCGATCGCAAGAAAACGGCGGGAGTAACTAACTACTCGACTCGTTTTTTCAGGTAGTAGAAGCTAGCTCGACCCGTGCTCGAGTAGTTGTAAAATTTCGGGTAACTACCCGACCTTCGGGTACTCGCCCACCCCTAAGAATGACTATTGTTTTTTCATTGGCTCAATAACCAGATATGCTCCTTTTAGTTTATTCCAAAGAGATATTTTTAAGTGGGCCAAAAATATTGTGTTGGAGTCATTTTTGGCCCACTTTAAAATTCTGTTGGGGAAAAATGTACATAATAACTAACTATAATGTATATGATGCCATTTAAAATTATTTTTTTCTGAAATTTAATCGTTTCAAAACTAGAAGAGAATCATCGCTAGTTTAACCTTGGATAATCCACCTTTTTTGATTAGTTGATCAATATTGCTTATTGTTTACATTCACTTCTGTTACATTTGTTTTATGTTTTTGTGTGTCATGATTCAACTCATTGAAAACATCTGCCGATATTGACACTTCGACCATCTATCCACCTATGTTTTACATGGTGTCACAATATTCAGTAGACCAATAACAGTCAACCCCATAAGGGTGGCCAACATTTAATATCACAATAAAATTTTACTTCATGAACAGTTTGTTGAGATTACTGTTTTTATGAATATTGGTAAATTAATCCAAGGACACACTGGAAAAAAACAGACCATTCTGCAGCGATCCTAGTGCTGCGTCACGTCACACAAGTAGGCAGAGAACTAACATCCTATGTTTACATTTTATTGCTTAACGCCAAATATTCCTTGTTTCTTTACGTTTTTTCATTTTCTTTACATCAATAAACATCAAATATTATTTGTTTCTTTACGTTTTAATGTTTTTATTTTAAAGTAACTGATGAGCAGCACAGCTATTAGTACTGAGACAGACTCTCAACCTGCCTACTTGTTTGATGTCATAAATCCTGCAGCATGGCCTGAATTTATAGTGTGGCATTGATTAAGCCCAAAAAAAACATAAGCCCATTAACAGTTTTTATGGTTAACAGATAAAATGAGTTGGAAATATTTAAGGTATTGTTAAAAAGATTTTCAGGGAGGTTGACATCTGCTAAACAGACTAAACTTCCTTTATCTTCATGGGAGAACTAAACGACTATGACATTTGGCTAACAAAATCTATACTTACTCAACACATAGGTGGTTTTTGTGATCAAGACTCCCAACAGTTCTGACTGATTATATAATAATTTAGGAGTCGTTGAAAAAACCAAAACAAATCACAATTCATTCATAATTTGTTAAAACTGTTAACTGCTAAACAAAATCCTAAAAAAATCTGTTTTTCCTCCACCTACTATCTTATAGTCGTCTTTTAGTCCCTGGAATAGTATACTAAAGTTCTAGTTTATACTCCATGGGATTTACTTACTTTTAGTCCCACGGGACTAAAAGTAATCTGCTTTTAGTCCCATGGGACTAAAAGTAATCTCATAAGAAATGCATGGGAAGAAATCCGAAACGCCGTGGTGGACAGTGCGAAAATATGGCAACACTGTCGATTTTAATTTGTTTCTCTATGAAGAGAGTGTCAGAGCATCCGAGCGTCCGTTTCCGTTGTCAACAGGACAGCGTAGCCATTTTGAGTTTGCTGTAGTTTAGGCTATATTTCTGCATATTTGTGAACAAATAAGTTAGGCCTAGATTATTTTTAAAGAAGAGTGTGAATAAAATGGTTAAAATTAAAGCCTAAATACCTTGCATTATTCATTTATATAGGCTATGTGATTGTAATGCAGTTTGTTGAAGCAAAGGATCATCTGAAGGTAAAGTTACAGTGTTATACCTAGTTATTGTTAATGGTGTAGGTGGAGGAAAAACTTTGTGTGCATCACGGGACTAAAGTACTTTAGTCCCAAGATGCACAAATAACTATTGTTTTTAAAATTCTTTTCAATATAATTTGCTCGTCTAATATATAATATTCCAACCATTTTTATAGTTTCCACTAGGCCCTTCCAAACACAGGCTTCAAAACAAAACGTACCAATTCCTGAATAGGGTAACTTATTGTGTAGTTTTCCATTAAATTATAAAATAACCCCATAAAAATAAAAGCCCAAGGAAGAAATTATATTTCAGTTGTCTAACTAGTATTTGATCATCTTGCACGGTTCCAGACTCTAGTCAAATAAAAACCTCAATTCTCTTTAAATAGATTGGCTAGAAACATTTTACTTTTTTTTATTGTCCAAGTTCGGATAGAAAATAAGGAAGCATAATTACATTTAGTAAAAAACATTTGCCATTACAAAAAATACCATTTAACATTAATGAATCAAAACTTGCAAAAATTCAATGACAAATACATTTTTTTACAACTATGGACACTGAAATGAACCCAAAATGAAATAAATGAAAAAGAAGGACAATAGAAACTCGATCAATCGTTTCTCTTTTAACCATCTCCCTCTGTTATCCGTCATTGCTATTATAATATTTATATGTCGTGATTGACACCATACAAACATTAAGCAAGGACGACACATAGTACAGCAGTTGTGTATTACATACTTAGGTATGTATTAAAGTTCAAATATAATCTGTATCATCCAATTAAGCAGGGTCTATTTCTTCTAAAATCTGTTAAATCTACTTACTTTACAGGTTTATTGTGAAATTTCTATTGATTTTTTAGCCTTGGCACCTGTTATAATTAATTATTATATTGTTGTAGGATTACTTTTTTTGCCTTAGATGTCACAATATCCGGTTACATTCACTATGTTAAATTCAGTAGACTTACAACTATCAAGATGTTAACTTCTGACTGTGCCGGGACAATAAGTCTTTTATTTGTATTTTATGTATAAAAACTGTGTAAATGTTTCGTTGTTTTAAATTTCAAGTATTTATTGTGCTTTGAATGCAGCAAGTCATAACTCCCACTTATGAGTGGAAATATAGTTTCAGGGCAGCTGATAATACACTGTAATAATAGTGTGTAACGTGTTGTCCTGCATTAAACCGGATATTGTGACACCTAAGGCAAAAAAAGGTAATCCTACAATAATATAATTAGCGATATTTCTGTTAACTGCCATGATCGCGGTCCCGAAGTGATGGTTAACAGAAGTTCCACGTTAGGTCAATCCACAATCGAACATGACGAAATTTGTATCGAGGCTCACCGCTTGCAGGCCTCGACCGTGATGGAGAAGCAGAGGGCCACGAGGAAGACGGCGTTGACGAGAGCACCCAGCACCTCGGCCCGCGCCCAGCCGAATGTGTTCTTGGACCACTTCTTGGGCGACATCTGCACAGTCACAGTTTGACATGATAACGTTTGGAAAAGAACAAAAATTATAACAAAATATCCTATACACTATAAGAAGCACTTAGGTTAGCTTTAACATTGAAATAATCAAATATTTTGAATTATTAGAATATGTCAACCGGTTAAGGAGAAAATTGATTTTTTCGTTTGGTGGTAAACAGAGTAGATATTTTTGTCTATATTGAAAATTTTAATTCTCTGTTATTTATAAACTGATTCTGATCAAACTTGGTACATAATTACTATATATCAATATCTGCAGTTAGTTTTTATTACTTATTTATACATTTTTTAAAGGTACCTTAAAAGGTAACTTTTGAGATATTTAAATTTGAAATATCCCTTAAAATTTTAATATATCAAAATTACTCTAGTACTGTTTGGTTAAAAATTTTCAAACATTTAGGTGCCTAATTGAATTACTCCACATACATTTCTATCATTATTCAGGCTCAAAATTATATCTGATCATGGAAACAGGGTAAAAGTATGTGCTAGATTACTCATACGTTATTTTATAATATGCATGCACAAGCTGATCAATTTGATTTCACCTGTGGAAAAATTTCCTCCGACTTTATTCATCTCATTCTGTAATAAGTCTACATAGCCCAGGAGAATTTTGTTAAAACTTGTTTCTTAGTAGGCATCGACAACCAAGCGTTGTGCACATTCCAAATTTAAGCTTTCTAGGTTTTATAGTTTTGTAGACTCACTGTCCATTAGAAAACCCCTTCTTTTCATATTCAAGGGCCTAAAGATAGGCATGGAATGAATGAATGAATGAAAAAGTGCCTTTATTTAAAATACAAAATAAATAATATATTTGAGCTTAGCACTAATATGCAGCAATGGTCGGCTCGACCGTCTGCTGAAAGATAGGTGTGGATTATCCTTCATTATTGCTGAATCAATGTTAACACCTCTAAGCAAATTATTAGGCGTGAGCCCCCGTTACAAACTAGGTAGCGCCGCTGAGCGACCGGTGCAGAACTTGCCTTGACCGAGAGGAAGGCGACGACCAGCGCCGCCACGTCGCTCAGCATGTGGAAACTGTCAGCCACCAGCGCCATGGAGTTGGTCACGTACCCGACCACGATCTCCACCAAGAAGAAGAACGTCGTCAGCCAGAACATCGAGATCAGACGACATTTCTTCCCGGTGTACCTCCCCATCCTGGCTCACACCTACAAATAACACGTTTTCACATTTAAAACCTTTTTAGGCCCGTAGGCAGGGACGAACCCAGGATTTAATTTCGGGGGGGGGGGGGGTATATCCCATAAGAGGGGGGAAGGGAGTATTTATTAGGTATTCACAAAAACCCGTACTAATGTGACGTAGACAAATAAGGTCATCGCGGTAGGCGAGTATCGCGTCACAATAGACGAATATGGACGTCGCAGTAGACAAATATCGTCATCGCGGTAGACAAATATCGTTGTCACGGTAAACGAGTATAGTCGTTGCAGAATATCGTCGTTGTGGTAGATGCCACGGTAGACGAGTATTGCGTCGCTGTATATGATCATGGTCGTCGCGGAAGACAAATATCATTGTTGCGATAGACACATATCGTTTTCCTGTCGCAGTGGACAAAAATCGTCGTCGCAGTAGATGTCGTTGTCACGGTAGACGAGTATCGTCCCCGTGGTAGATAAAATATTGTCATCATGGTAAATGAGTATAGAGTATGTGGTAGACGAATATGGACAGCGCGGTAGTCAAAGATCGTCGATGCGCTAGACAAGTATCGTCGTGCTAGATGCCATGGTAGACGAACATGGTCATCACGGTAGACGAATATCATTGTTGCAGAAGATAAATATAGTTGTCACGTCGCAGTTGACAAAGATCGTCGTCGTGTCGTGGTAAATGAAAATCGACCTCGCGACGCGGTAGACAAAAATCGTCATCACATCGCGGTAGACAAGAAAAAATCGTAGTCGCGTCGCGGTACCCAAAAATGGTTGTCTTGTCGTCCAACATTTCTGTTCTCCAAAATTTCAGGGGGAGGGGATATATCACCTTTATCCCCCCCCCTGGATTCGCCCCTGCCCGTAGGAAATTTAAAAATATATCTTATTTAAGCCTAAATCTGATCCAATGGGAGAAAATTATTTGAAAAAGTATATAGCCTACACTACAGGCACCCACGACACATAGGCTACAGAAGAATATCCTTGAGATACTAGAGATACCATCTTGAGTTGAAACAATATGGTTCTCACCCGCTATCGCCAGTAAAATTTAATCTTCCATGTTTTATGTGTTCATGTACCTATACTTGGCTTAAAATACCTACCTGAGTTGGTCGCCATTTCAAGTAATGTATCTATTTTAATATATTTTACTGACTTGTGGACTAGTATGTCTATATCCAATTCCACATTCGCCTTTCAGTAAGGGACTTATGGGAGATGGCTAATCTATTACCTTTGCTGAGTGTATTTGTTTACTAAATCCGTATCATGTGATAGTAAAATCATTAGCTGATTATTATTTCATGTAATACAACCTAAATTTCCAATTGATTCAGATGGCTTTTGAAAATTCTGTACTGAAAGGTGAATGTGGGATTGAGTATATTTTTAACTTCTGATGGCATCTAATATAATGATTTTTTGTACGTGGAGCCTTAAGACAGAGCAACTTGTTCTGAAACCCAGCCACAGTGGAGACTGTAACTAATTGAGTCAGACGACAAAATGTAATTTTAGTGCTTATCTTATGATTGTTTTTGCCAATGCTGACTCATTTTGTAGCTGTATATTTAATTGTGTATATATGTCCAGAAAGGATTATAATAATTTAGTTAATTCAAGGAATTTGTTAAAGTAACTGCACCTTGCCCTGAGCAAACAGCACCCATACCAAAAACTTTATCGTTTAAAAAATAAAATTATGAAATACATAACCTAAACTTAATTTAGGATTTCTAATTGGGATTGATTCAGAATGTTAAATGGTTGAAAACTGGGACCCCTAAATTTTAACTTTCACCATCATTTTTAAAGTACGGTCAAATAAATTATGGTAATTAGAAATTTTCAGTTTTGGATGCAGTCTCAGCTTGACAGCTTATGGTGCACCTATCACAAATTGAGGTTTTATATGTGAAGCATTGAAGTTTAGGCCCTATTGATTTCATATATACCAACCAGATTAAAAATCTCAAGTTATTACCTACCCCTGCTTGCTCTGCTTTCACAAAGGCGACCTATTGTTAACACAACTGAACAATAAATGTATGAGTGCTTGTCCATTAAACACGTGGAGGCAAATATGCATTTACCAGTAATGGTGTCAAAATTGATATTTTTTTTCAAAATGTAGGAAATTTGATGCTGATTCCGGAAATGATATTTTTTTGTCGGCCACAGCCAGAAAACCCCGGAAAATCGGAAATTTATTTTTTTCAAAATTGGTCATGTGGGTGCCCAAATTAACCGGAAGAGCGAGCGGAGTAAGAATGTGCAAGAATTTTAAAGATCTGATGTATATTAACCGAGTTATGACCGGAAAAGCGCCGGAAATCAAGGCAAATCGTCTATAATGGTCTATTTAGAGTTAGGTTTTGGTATTTTGGGTCAGATTTTGGTAGTATAGGTAAGGATGAGATAGTTTATGTAATTAGGTTTATAAGTGGTGGATAAGGTAAAGTTTTGATAGGTCAAGTTAGGTGATGTTTGATTAGGTTAGGTTATGTTTGGTTAGGTTAGGTTTTTTTAGGTTAAGTATAGTAATTCAGGTTTGATATTAGTTTGGTAATGTTTGGTTGTGTTCTGATAGTCATGTTACAATCCCATGAACTTTATTCTTAGCTGAATCAATGGCTATAAACTAAACCTAACATAATCTAAATGTAACATACCCTAACCTAACTTAACTAAATCTTACCTCAATCGACCTGAACTGACATAAAAGTTCTTAATCCAACCTATTTCAATGAAATCTATATGTAACCCAAACTAGTCAAACCATATAAGTAGCCTATGTGGAAGTACCACCTCTTTTTTTGTATCAAATCACCTTTCAAATCAAATAACTGTTTGACGCATATTTTTCTATTGTGTCGTGTAATTTAGCCTAGTTTTACAATTCTCCGATGTTTTTTGCTTTATCTCCGTTATTGTATGTTAGATCCTAAAGATCCTTACATATTCTTATTCAGCTTGCTATTTCGCCTAATTAGAGTACCCATATGATATATTTTGGACAACTTTTTTTGTATTTCCGACAGTTTTCCGGTGCTTTTTCGGCTGTAACTCCGTTAATATCAGTCGGATCTTAAAGATTCTTGCATATTCTTGTTCCACTCGCTCTCCCGGTTAATTTGAGTACCCACATGACCAATTTTGAAAAAAATAACTTCCGTTTTTCCGATTTTCCGGGGTTTTCCGATCACAACCGAAAAAACTATCATTTCCGGAATCAGCGTGATATTTCGAACATTTTGAAAAAAAAAAAATTAATCTTGACACCAGTACTGGTAAATGCATATTTACCCATTACTCAATGGAAAGTTCTGGTGTATAGTTTGATATTGAAGAATAAAACTATCAATGCACCATTATCTATATTATTAATACGCTACATAGAAACTTTGTTCACGATAAGGCTTTTTTATTTTAAGACTAACCCCAACATCAAAACACGCGTCTCTATGTAGGCATCTTTAGATTTTTAATATAGGCAATATAACTTGAAAAAGTGTGAAAAACTGATAAGAAAATAATTTTTGTTTCGACAGAAGTGAAAATGTAAACAAATAAACATCTGATCACCTGTGTGGGATTTAAAATATTGTCTATATAGATCATAGACCAAGAAAAGAAAATTTAGATATCAAAGTAGTTTAAAACTCAGCCCAGCTGTTTTTTTATTTGAAAATGAACAAGACGACGAAAATTTGTTGTGATCGGACACTTCATATTCTTTCAAACATGCTGAGGACGAGTCGACGAAGGAGTTTTATAGCGGTCGGACACAGCGGGGCAATGTAAGGAAAGATGTTCGCACACAGCGGGACAACGTACGGGAAGGTGTGCAAACAGAAGCTTCATATGCGGAGCTGGAACAATTAGTGGAAAACTACACCGACAAAACCACATTAACAAATTCAAGGATTCTCAGCATTCACTTTGCGGGATTTCATTACCATGTCAGAAATGTGGCGCGCTACATTTTCAAGGAGAAAAAAGAGGAAGAGATAACACAACAACATAACTTCTAATGATGTTGCTATTATTTTTAGAGCAAACGATAGCGAACCACCAAGTGTGAGAGTGACTTAATTATTTAGGCCTACCCAAAAGATAAGCGACTTAGAAGAGTACTTATTTTTCAATTTTGCCTCGACCCAATGGCTGACCTGTTGCTCTTTCCATATTTTCAATTTGAAGGAAGTGCACAAAGAACATCGCTTACGCATCCTAGTGAGTGGCTGCAGCAATACGCTGCAATGCGCTATACGCATCCTAATGCCTACGCATAATGCTGCAATACGCATCCTAATGAATGGCTATTAGGGACACTTTTAGCACGCTACATCGTTCCGAAAACATATTTTTACAGTAGATTGACGATAGACACGTGCGCATAGAAGGCAGCCGATCATTTATAATTAAATTAAATCGTGCGAATTCGCACGGGTTCACCTAGTCGTGACTTAATGTGCATCAAAGGTACAATAATGAATCAAATTAATGAATGAGCATTTGTTAATGCGGATTAGGCCTACAAAGGGCTGCAGTTCCATAAGCGGTCTACATTTTAACGATTGAAAATATCGAACTGTTACCAATATATCGATTAAAAATATATTGAACTATTCATCTCTTTTCATATTATATCGAATCGGCTTGTAAGCAATAAAATAATCGGTTTAAGTTCCAATGTAAATAAATTTACAATGGTGATATTCCGTGTTTTACTGTTTAATGTTTGGTTTGATTAAATTTGTCATTAAAATGTATAACTTCTCATAACTGAAAACTAACCTAATAATAAATTAGTACAGTGATAATTTAACTTGCAATACTATGATAACTAACTTAACCATAACCAAACTTCACAGAGCTTGTCATTTTCTGTCAGTGCCATGTCAATCGAAAACCAAAAATCAAAACTAATTAAAAATGGTGGAGGTTGTGAAATAAAGGTATGTGTGGTTGAGTTATGTTATGTTGGTAATGTTTTAATTTAATAACGAGAGTTTAAAACACTTTTTTAGTTTTATTAAAGTTTTATTTTTTAACATTTAGTTCTAGTTACGGTATATCGTTTTATCATATTTAAGCTTAGATACTAATGTTGTGTAGTGTTTTGCTATGTTCTTCATGCAATCGAATAATCTATTTTCGGTTAATCATGTATCGATTATTTCAGTTGATATTTTCAATCGTTAAAATGTAGACCGCTTACGAAACTGCAGCCCTACAAAGACTAACCAAGAACTAACTACGGGCAGCTAAGCCTCATTAGGCTATTCCAGATATATTTGTTTGCTCAAGGCGTGACCGTTTTATCAAAATATACAGATTACAGAGGAAGTTTCAATTTCAGACCACAAACTTAGTTGAAACTTATTCTAATAGCCTAACAGAAAATGTTGGCTAAGAGACAGATAATGTATTTAGGCCCAATGAACAAACTCAGGCTAAGTTACTGAAACTAACTCTACTCCACAAACTGGAATTGTACTTATCCGTTTTCTTTTTCAAGCCAAGAAATATCTAAGCAAAAAAATTAGACTTTGTTCCAAAGGCAGGCCTTAACTTAAAAGTTAGGCTATTCTTACTTGGCCCGATTTAAATATGAGCTTATTTACATACAATTTGTAGGACTGAACGAACCTATTTTAGTAAGGATTGTTTTAACTTAGGCTAACTTCATCGATGTATTGATGAAGCCTTTCTTTTTACAATAACTATTTCAACCTACTATGTGAAATTGGAACAGTTTGTAAGTTATACAGAAAACAAATCAAATCAAATCACCTATCACATCAATCACCTTTCAAATCAAATAACTGTTTGACACATTTTTTTTCTATTGTGTCGTGTAGGAAATTTAAGGGTAGGAGCAAATTTAAGGCGACATAATTTCATTATTGCCTGTAGAATAGTATATGCCAGATTGAAAAAGAGAGTGTCCGACCGGTCCACGTAGGCCCCGGACAGCCCTAATCCACTGTTGTCACAACACCTATTGTCGTGAGGCCGGCCGGCGAGTTCTTTCTTGAATTATTCCTGGTATAAGGAATTTTGAAGCGACCCACAGTCACTGAGTCAGGCGTGGGGGCTGCCCACCTCCGTCGCCGGTCGACCTCACAACAATAGGTGTTGTGACAACAGCGGATTAGGGCTGTCCAGGCCTACCTGGACCGGTCGGACACTCTCTTTTTCAATCTGGCATATACTGTACACTTATTAGCTTGAAATTATCATTTAAATTTATACAGATTGAGCTTAATGGACTTAGTAAAGTATTCTCTCAATGTCAACAAATAATAAAAGTAGGCCTATGTGCAAAATTGAAAAAGTATCACATTTAAATTAAAAAATAAAAAATATTTACTTAGAGAATCTCTTAAAGAATATACCTACATATAATTGGACACTTTTAAATATTAACTTAGGAATCCTTCCGCAAAAAAGATAAGGACAAACAGTACCTGAGGCCAAGAGAAACTATTCTTCTTCCTTGTGGCTTTGCACACGACACGCTTTCCAATATTATTCCAATTCGCGGCTTACATGAACCTTTTCAAAAGCAAACTCTTCTCGAAACCGGAACTTAAAAACATTGACAGCTACTTTTGCTTGTCCTTAACTTACTCGTCAAAATTATCAATCTCTCAAATCACGGTCGCACGGCACACGGCACTGACACTGACACCAGAAGCAGCTGTGACAAGTTACCAACAAATCGACGTAAAAACTGTTGCAAGATCGCCTCCATAATTCGGTAAACTTGTTTAGGACTTTAGAGTAGCGGAAGTCTTGAATTAATCAAAGTTATATATTTAAGCATCGCAAAACGTAGATTTTTGACCAAGTAAGAAAATTTTAACCAGGCAATTTAAAACAAACAAAGAGTTTGAGCGAGCAATATGTTGGTCAACCTGGGAATAAAGATTTTTCTTTCCCCTCCAACGATCAGCTGTTTTCGATATTCAATGTTCCATCTTTCTACACTTTCTGTCCTGTCCCTTTACTCAACTCAGCACGGGATATTAAAAAATAGTTCTTGCTGTGGTTTTACGACTTAAGTTAAATCATTAAGTGTTTATTTTAATGACTTTTAGCTTAACAATAAAATTAATAAAAATATAATTTTATTTGTTTAATATCCATGAGTTGCTTGTAAAATTTTCACAATTGCCAGGTAGCTTACTTGGGCCTTTGAAGGATCTATATTTATCTCGTCATGAAGTTAAAAAAAAATTCTAATTTAACATCCAAAGGCCAAAAAATAACACTGATCATAAATGCTATTAAAACGAATCCTGTTGTTAAATAAACAATAAACGATATAATTTCATAGTAATTTAATTTAATAACTTACTTAATATTTGTTTAAACAAATCGTGTTTGAAAATTATTTTGTACGCAATAATTTGATCTAGCAGTTTTTTTAAACAACTTGTTTTATAAAACAGTGAAACAATTTTTAATCACAAATTTCTGTAAAGTTGTATTGTAACATTGTAGTGTGAATAAATTATACAAACATGGGTACCGTTTAAATACAGAATTTATATCGCATTGGGTAACTGAAGTGACAACGTTAAAATAACTGAACTGCTAAAAATATTTCTTATATTTCATCAGTGACGTTCAGGGTTCAGCAGTCAAAAATACACCACTCATACAGGAAACGTGCCGAAGGTAACTTCATGGTCAAAAATTGTAAATTTAGAACTTCCGAGTATTTTCGTATAGTGATTTATCCAACAGCCTAAAGATTAATTGTTGTCAAACTGATGATCAATACATATATTAATACTAGTACAATCAGCGAAATAACTCTAAATAAATTATCAATGACGTACAGTTCCGGTTAAATGACGTGGTCAAGGCTGCCCCTAAAGGGGCTTATAGACGGGGATAGTAACAGCTTCTAATAATAGCCGATGGTATTTGCCGCTAGTAAAATTGACGGATAGTTGCCGTACACACGAAGATAGTATTCGCCGCTAGTTCCCGCAGCTATTAGCCTGGCGAGTCACATTGTTGTCATTGTTGTCAACGAGCGCTAACATGTCGAACGATGAATTTACTCGCGAATAGGTCACGTGATCTCTACTCGCGTGCTAGTGGTGGGTAAAAATTGAACATGTTTGATTTTATTCGCCGCGAGTACCTATTCGCCCCTGGAAAGGCGAGTAGGTATTTAGACAGGGGTAGTAAGCAGCTAGTAACTAGCGGCTAGTACATTAACGTCTACTAGCAGCTAATTCTATCCCCGTCTATAAGCCCCTTATGACTAATGTTAAATTTATTAGTGGGCTTTAGACGGTCTGGACCACGTGCACGTGATGACTTGGATCTTCTCAGATCCACGTTCGGTAACTCAAAATGAGGTTTTCGCTTGCACAAGTGTTGGGCGGTCTTCATTGCTTTGCTCTGTGTCGAAGCACTTTACGAACGATTTCAGCTCAATCTTAATTAAATGGAGTTTAGCATATTGATGGAAATGCATGTATTGATTGCATACAATGCTGCAAATCATGGGCGGATTTCGGACATCCCTTAATTTTCTGGTTTTTTTTTAAGGAAAGAGGAAGATATTTTCTAGCATATTTTTTATCATTTAGATCCAGTTTTATTTTGTTTTCAACCCCATCTTTTGTTTTAACTTTTTAACTTAACTGTGTTAAATCGTCTCAAATTTGTCATACCTATTTCTTTGTTCTTTCCAAACCAATAAAAATCAAAACTGCTTCAAATCCATATAGGCTTCCAAATCATTTGAATTAAGAGCAAAAAATTAAATTTTACAGATTCTTAACAAGTGATTTTCTGGCGATTTACCGAGGCGGCAGTTCTAGCTCAGGGGTAAAAGCGCTGACCCTGAGTTTCAAACGCCGCGCCGCTGGTTCGATCCCAGCAACCTCCCGCTCCGAGCGGTCACTTTGGCTGGCCTGTGACTGTTGCCGCTGGGTAATGTACCTCGCCGCACAGGCATTGGCCCATGCCGTCGGGTACAGTAGTTGAGTTTTTTTTTCATAAAAAAAGATTATCAATAATAGTATGCCATAGCAGTTTTCATATAATAAGATTACAAATGGATTGGTACTTTCCCTCATTACTTGGTACTTAATTGGACAATTGGTACTTTGACGAACATCCAGTTGGCCGCAAGCGGCGCGGCGGTACGGGTGCTTTTCATATTTACAAGGTGCTTTGTTGGTCACAGGGGCAGATTCACGATTTAGGGGCCCCTTGGCTCACCAGGACCCCTAGGCGAGCGCCTGTGGAACCTCAACCCGGCCACTGGCCATTCAACTGGCCACAGCAGGCGGCGTTGGATCCGTCAATAATGTACCAATGTTCCCGAAGGAACGCAATCAGGTGAGGTCAATTTATCTCAAGGCCGGGGTTTAGTTTAGTTGTTCTGGTTGAGTAAGGTTTTTTAGAGGGCTACTCTACTGGCTATTTAGACCTCTAAAAATTAGCGAACTGGTTTGCTTAACGATTTCTTATGATTCAGTGCTACAATAAAGTAATCGTGTTACGGTATTTTATATGTTTACTATGTTTTGTCATGTTTACATTGTTTTTATGGACTTAAAGACGCTGGTTTTAGAAAACTGCTGGATGGATTGCTGGAGTCGTTTTTGGACAGAGGGTTGGTTTTAGAAAGAGGTAGATGCAAATTTAGATTGTTGGTTCATACTCAAACAGTACAATTAATACTCGCGAAGTTTATCACTCGATCGCAGTTCTGAGCGTAGAAAGAAAATCACTAACTTTCACCTGCTTAGTTTCAAGGCATGATAAATGAATCTAATGTATAAAAAAGAAAAATTAACATTAGGCATTTTAGGATTTAAGGTCACTCTTAAATAAAATATTCAACAGAATAATTCAACTTTTTAACCGCTTATGATGCCTATATGTCTAGACTCTCGATCGTAGTGAGGATCGAATGAGTCATCCATCTTAACATCACAAACAACGAGATTGTAGCCATTCAATCTCGTTCAGAGCAATTTCTGGGTCGAGATATAATGTCTGAGATAGCCTACATCGCACTGAATCACTAAGGAAGAGGAAACAAGTAGTCTGCAACTTCGTCACGAAACGACCGAACTAAGATTATTTTTACATATAACAAACACGATGGCTACCTTTTTTATAAGTTTTCTGGCTTGGACGTTGAAATATGATAACGTCGTATGATAACTTCGAGCAATGATAGCTTATTTTATACACAACTCCTGAAATAAATATCACAAGTATGGCTACAAAAATGAGGAGGAAATTAGCCTCATCAGTTTAGTTTAGCGGATCACACGAAAACTTAGGTAAACGTCACTTTGATCGCAGACGTTAACCGGTCTATTTAACAGGGGATGATTTTTTCCTACGTTAGTGACTGCTATCCAGACTCCAGACCACCCCCTCATATTCCAGATCAGTGCTTGTTATCTTAAAAATATCCGACAACTTGACAAGATTATCCATTCTCGGGTCCAAAGACCATCGACACCGTAGCGATAGACTGCGGTAGAAAATATGTTCCTCAGTATCAGATGAATAATAGAGATTCCCAGTAGAACCTCGGTTGATTCGCGGGATCCCAATGTGTCACGGGCAGGTCACGCGGTGACGTCACGTGGGCCAGGGTGCACACGACTGACGTCACGGACGGGCCACGCGGTGACGTCACGTGGGCCAGGGTGCACACGACTGACGTCACGGACGGGCCGCGCGGTGACGTCACGTGGGCCAGGGTGCACACGACTGACGTCACGGACGGGCCGCGCGGTGACGTCACGTGGGCCAGTGTGCACACGACTGACGTCACGGACGGGCCACGCGGTGACGTCACGTGGGCCAGGGTGCACACGACTGACGTCACGGCCGCGGCCTTCCAGTCCTTGAATCTACGATAACGATTGTGCAATCCATTTAACGACTTCCTCCTCCTCGAGCAAGAGAATGATAAACCAGTTGTAAGCCACAATAATGAACCGATATAGTTTATGAGTATATAATGTCGAAAATATTGGATCATTTCCTGCTGGTGGTATTTGAAATGGTCATCCGAAGGTCTTCCGCAAATCACTTTCATTTTAATTTTACCGTTCCGATGGTGGAACTAATTTTACATTAAAATAATTGCCAATACATTTTCGAGTAAAAAATCGATTAATACTCCGTAGCAGCAAACCTACTAACTCAGTAAATTTCTTAAGTTTTTAATTTTTGTGGGTATATTTTATGTCAATGGGAAAATTATATTTTGGATATTTTATGTAAATAATATAAACAAGTATATTTCTTAATGCATGAGCTTAAGATATACAGGAAATGAACAAGGGAATGACATGAGGTTTCATTACAGTTACACACCTGTATTTCTCCATAAATTCTTAGAACAATAATTGTTAATTAGTGTTCTTTTTATAGTATCGTCCCATATATAAAAATAAGCAAACATACAATCAATGATCTCAAACCAATTAATATAAAAACAAATGAAATAATCACATTCAATTACATTCAGTCATACACAGTGACGGATCCACACTTATTTTCGCCCGGGGCCACATCGGTGTTCGGCGCCCCTCCTCCCCACAAGGCACCAAGCACAAAATTCTATCAAATTTCTAATGCGTCTTTGATAAGATAGATGAGCAATAATCACGTGCAACTGTACTACCGTGGCGGGTGGGTATATTCGAACGAAACGTATCGATCCTATAGGTTATGGTATGAATAACATTACAAAAAAATACCCCCGTTGCAGCAGACCTGCATACTCAGCGAATTTCAAATGCAAAACAACATATCTCAATCCAACATAGCGAGATTTGACATGTTTTTGTAAGCTCCATAACGTGGGGTCCCATAGCGACTAATCCCACAGCGACTAAAAGTGAAATAAAATTAAATTCGTCTCACAACGACTAAAAACGAACATTCCCATAGCGACTAAAAATAGCGGGAAAATAAAAATTTCAAATCGTCGCACAGCGACTAATAATTTGTCAGTGAGTCCCACAGCGTCTAAAAATAATAATTAGTCGCTATGGGACTCACTGACAAGTCTTTAGTCACTATGCGACAAATATACATTACGATTCCCATAGCGTCTAATCCAAAAATAACAATATTTCGATAAAAAGTACGAAATTTCCAACCGTCCCATAGCGACTAAAGAACGAATCTTTTGGAATGAACAGCTCAATAGAAAGAGTCGTTCGATTGTGGCTTGAATTCTGATTGGCTGACCCGATCGGTGACGACGTGATTTGGTGATGGTCACTAAGTGGTTGTCGGCGCCATTGTTGTATACAATCAAACAGTAGATTTGCGTGTTGATTTTGACTGTTTTGTACAAATGATTCTACTTAGTAACACATTAATTCCAACACGGAAGAATGATTGATGTGAGTACGCTAATGATATACGTTTACGTTCAATTAGATATGTTTTACCTCTAGGCTAATGCTCACTCTTAATGTTCTTAGAATAATCAATTTATTAGGCTTTTTATTTCAGTGCACTATGTTTTGAGGATTTCCTGTTAAAACAAATAAATCAGTATATCCCATTTTCTAATATCCTGTTAGTTTTGTTTGTAATTGCCGCTGAGTTATTAGGAAGATGTCAGTTTACAGGCTAACTTGTAACTTGATAGCTTGGAATTGAACCTCTCAGCTTTACTTTGGATTCCAGGACTTAAAATTAGTAATCTTACAATGGGTGTGTTTTAAAAATTTGTCAATGTATGCACAACAATGAATGGTGTAGCCTATCCACCTCTAAACTGGTAGGCCTAAGTAAATTACTCACTCTGAGTGTCACTGAACATGCCCAATCTAGGCTACAATGAAATGTCCTAAGTTCACGATTAATCAACAAGGAAGAATTGATATTTGGCCTACTGAATCAATTAACTTACTAGTCCTTTTCGTGTCAAGGATCTTGTAGGGACAAGCGCCGTCTAGATAGGCTATTGCTAGTACCAAGGATCTCGTGATACAAGTTTCATATCAGATACTCTGCTTTTAAAGGTTAGGCTATGTTTATACTAATTATTGTTTAACTAATGTATTTTACTCAGGTTTAATAACTGAACTTCTCAATATAATTTGAAATTGGCAAAGATCGCTTTTGTTTACAAGTAAGACAGGTGTTTAGGTTTCAGCAAATCAACTATCAACCTATTGTATTTACAGTAACTCATGCGTTGTTCTGTTACAGCAACCATCAGTAATGAAAGAAACATTGATAACAACCAATAACCGAAACCATTGTCAAATATAAGTTATGATTCGATTAGACCTATGCAAAAAAAACTTAATAAAACATACTTAACCTAAATGTAATAAAACTTGATAGGCCTAACCCTAGATTTAAGATGATAAAACTAGCCAAAAACAGAGTGTAATTTGCCAAAGGCAATGTTAGAAAAGAAAATTAAATTTCTTTGATGTGATGAACTCTAGTTTTCTGGAACCTAATGATATGTAGATTGAAATACATATAACGGTCACACAAGATACCTAAGGGTTTTAATTTTAAAGTTGATTTAGAATGAAAAAACAAATTTGAGTGACGGAGGTAACACAGATATTCTAATCTAAATCAGTACAAAAAATAGGCATACAATATTTGATAGATGTAAAAATTATTTTTACAGTATGTAATTTTATGAGTACAAAACTTTAATAATATACATATGATGTACCGTCAAATGGGGCTTCTTTGATACAGAAAAAACGTATCATAGTATATATTTTCTTAACAAAGAGAAGAAGACCTATTTTAAGATTTTTAAAACCATAAGACACAAGTGTACTACAACTTAGTATGGTTGCCATATTTTTAAGATAATGCCAACACCTTGAAAAAAATTATGTGCCTGTTCAAAGTAGCCTCATAAATGGGGCTACTTTGAACAAAAAAATAAAACCATAGTTGAATGAAAACCATTAATTGCAGGGGATTGTTTGATACACTGGTGAAAAGAGTGGGTTTCTATGAACATTTTAATATAATTTCTTTTTATAGTTATTTAAATTAATTAGTAGTAATAAAAGAGTTTTTTTTAAAGTGCGTACCTCATTTTGACATGAAGGTTTCTATAGGTACTATGTATACATTATAAAAAATACACTTTTTCCAATGTTATATATTTTTTTATCAAGGAAAATCACTAAATTATTTACTCAAACAAAAATAAAAATTTGCAAAACAAACACAAATTTTTTTTCTTTGAGCTTAAAAATGTACTATTGTTGTTTATGTTAAATTTCACGAATGTTTAGTCCATCAAAGTAGAGGCCACAAATCCTATTTATACCTCTGTTGTTAGCGAATTTCCCCTATAGGGAAGAAGCTGTTACCTTAATACTCATGGTAAGACCTAAGCCCAAGACCATGATAACTTTTCGTTTTGGGGCCCCCAGAAGCAAAAAACACTATTCGTTCAATTTCATAAATATATATATCTACTATATATTTGTCAAATACCACTCAGTGGAAACATCGTACAGCCCAAACTACTTGACCTAGAACCTTGAAACTTTGCATGGATGTTCCTCTTAGGGCGTAGGCATCCGCTAAGAACGGATTTTACAAAATTCGTAGTATAAAGGGGTTTTTGGCGAGGCCGAAGTTTTCAAATCTTCCCATTTAAAAGTATGTTGGACGATTTTTGTTTACATTTTTAATGTTCATAAAACTATCAACTGGTAGTTAGCTTCGGAAATGTATACGTTGATACAGATGATAATAAATTGATTTCTTTGATCATGGCTTCATTGATTTTTGTTGATTTGTTTCAAGGCATAATTATGTACTATATAAAAGAGTTAAGTGGCACCATCTATATTTCGGTAGCGGGAGTTATCGTTACTCCTGGAGGCGTTCCTAATATTTTTTTATTACGTCTATGCCTGTCCGATGATTTGGTGTTTCGTATAATTCGACGTACGCAGTTTTAAACGTGAAGAGCATACTGCCTTTTGTGGCTGAGTCTTGAGACTAAATCCCGGTAAGATGGAAAGAGAAAAGAACAGTGATTTTTCAGTCACAAACAGAATGTGCTGAAATGATATGATTCTTTGATCTATTTATGTAAAAATTTATAAATTATACAAATCCCTGATTGTAAGTTATATTTATACTATCTTTTCTACTATATTTTTTGTCAAATACCACTGACCTATCATTGTACAGGCAAAAGTACTTAATCTAGAACCTTGAAAATTTGCATGGACGTTCCTTACAGAGTGTTGGCATTCACCAAGAACGGATTTTTTTAAATTCAAGGTTTTTAGAGGTTTTTGGTGGAGCTGAAGCTTTGAAAATGCCCCATGTTAATGTAATGGATGATCTTTTGTTTAAATTTCAAATTGTATTAAATCAAGCATATTAGTTTCACAAACGGATACGTTGTTACAGCTGATTTATAATTTGATTCCTTTTATCATGGTTTTATGGTTGTTTTGATGATTTTGTTACGTTATTCGTACTATATAAAAGTTACATTTGGTTAAGTTTCGTACCTTATACGTTCAATCATAAGCTCATTATGTGGTACCATCTTTTTAGGCAGCGGGAGCTATAGTTATTTCCTTAGCCCGGCCTTTATGTTTTTAATTACAATCATGCCAGTTACAATAATTTGGCAAATTCCTTTTTCATCTAATTCGACGGTGTCCCGGCTTTTCACGGAAAAATAAATGCTGCAATCAGTGGTTGATCTTAAATTATTACTACCCGCCCATATTTTAAGTTAAAAACTAAGTGAATCGAGTTTGAAATACTGCCCACGGATAGCACCATAACTGTGTCGAACATTCAGCCCTTTACTGTACTTAATTGATGCCCTAGTAGGCAATCCAGGGACTTATTGGTAAATCTACAAAGAAGTACCTTAAAATCGACACATTTGGTGTTAAAATCGGTCCGGCCGTTTTCGAGTTATAACGGTGAAAAGGAAACCTTCACTATCTACTGTGGTATCCTACATCCTACTGTGGTATCCTTCATCCTACTGTGGTATATACATTTTATCCTACATTCCGCCATAAACCAAACATATCTCTACATGACATATTCCTTGATATAAATATTTTCTATTCAGTCCTCTAGATACTTCATATCAAGGTTAGACGATAATTTTTATCGTGAGCGAAGCCACGGGTTCTGCTAGTCTATATATATATAGATATATCGATGTGTCTTTAAGCACGATAACTCGCGTAAAAATGATCCAATCTTAACGAAATTTGGCATGGATGTGTAAAGTAGTAATTATTCGGACGAGTTCGTAATCCAGCCCAATCGGACTACCGGAAGGGGGGGTAAAGGGGGTAAAACCCCCCCCAAAAATGGGTTTTTCGAGTTTTTTACATAAAAAATAAAAATAATCAAATTTTTGTTGGTACCATTGAATTCAGCTCAAAAAAACAAACAATTTAGTATTGTGAATCACTACTCTATGTCCATTAGTTACCGAGATATTGAAAGTGGTAAACACAGTACGTTGTCTCAATGTAACCTTATGGGAAATAAGTAAAATTCTTTATCTCGCTTATTTCTCAACATATCCTGATAAAACTTGGTAAATGGCTTCTCCTAGTTCAGACCTACTAAATATTGAATTAAAACCACCCAGTTTTAATATACCCATAGCAGCAAACCTGCATACTCATTCCCCATGTTATTCTAATGGAGCTTACAAAAACATGTCAAATCTCGCTATGTTGGTTGAAATATGTTGTTTTGCACTGGAAATTCGCTGAGTATGCAGGTTTGCTGCAACGGGGGTATTTTTGATTCTAGGTTCTGGTAGGACCTTGATAATGTCATCACAATCCTCCTTCTCAGGCCACTAAAATCAGCTGTTCAAAGTAACCCAATTTCCCGGAAAAAATTAGATGCAATTTTCAAAAAATAAAAATAATATATAGAAATGAAATAAATTTTATAAAAATTTGTATTTAATTAGGCAATTGATGTAGCTTTAGCTGTTATGTATTTTTTATTAAATTAGAGTCATACCGTTGGATCTACAGACACAATTTTGAGACATAAAAAATCAACAAAATTTTGATAATTATTTTTTAGTTTTCTAAAGTGCTAAATAATTTTTTGTAACAAAATAACTATGTTTTTCTGAATATATATATTCTGAAGAATAATTTCATGTATTAATGTTTTAAAAAATCAATTTTAAATAGGCCTACTCAAAATATTTGCAGAAAACGTTTTCCAGTTTTTGTTCAAAGTAGCCCCCATGTTCAATGTAGCCTTATTTGACGGTAAGAATATAAAAAAAACAGGTAGGCTACCGTATTATATGTGTTGAAAATCAAAAGTAGGATTTTTTTATATGGTTTTTCTCATCAAAATTATATGAAAAATTAGTTTGGCTAATGCAATGATATCACTGCAAAAAACCTAGATTGCACTTGAAATTTTCATATGAATTTAGCACTTAGTCAGTATAGTTCATTAGTATGAATTAAAAAAAGAATATGTTACCTTCCAGCACAAGGGTTATCTCTGTCACACCCCACTACATAGATGTTACCTCTTGTCACACAACTGTTACTTCCATCATAGCATACCATAAAAATAATCTAAATGTGGGTATAGACATGTAATACTAATGTGGGTATAGACAAGTAATACTAGACAGTTGTAAGTAATTTTGTTGAAACATTATATCAGTGTGGACCTTGATCAAATGTACTCAGCAAGAGCTGTGAGAAAAATTTTAATGTCAGCTGATTGTTTATAATTATTTTCATCTACTGTATATATCTCTACTATTGTAAAGAAGAGGCGGTTTCTGTATGTATGTATGGGGCAAGTGAACTCAAAAAATACTGAACCAACTGGGTTAAAATTCCACACAGAAATAGATCCTATAATGTCCTATGCCTATCTTATATCTCAATTAAAACTTTTTAAATCGTTGTAAACTTAAATTAACTTGACTTACTCTTACCCTTTTAATTTTTTTTTTAATTTCTACAGTTGAATTTGTTCTTCTTTTTTCAGTCCCTGGACAGAGAGGGATGCAAACTTGAGTGCCACTCAATCGTCAAATCCTCAGCAGGGATTTTATCATCGTCATGGTTCACCTCAGCCTTCTTTAATTAGGTAGGTATTTTAACATTTTGCAGGCTGTTAACACGTACAGCCCGACGGAGGTCAACAGTTAGTTTTCGTACTAAGTTTTTGTACAGCTGTCACGTCGACCTGTGGTGATCTTAGGACGACATGCGCCACCGGTGGTACACTATTAAAATTTATTAATTTCACTCAAATTAGCTAATTTATGTATACACCAGTTAAAATGAACAGATATTTTTAAGATGTAATTAAAATTACAACAGGTTAGTTTCGTCTTTTTGGTCTGTTTTTGGATTATTGCAATGTCCTTTCAATAAGTTTGAAAATTTAGTCGTGTACCGCCGGTTGCACATGTCGGGCTGAACGTGTTAAACAGCCTCTATGCATTAAGTTACTGTAGTTTATTTAGACAACACTTATATGGTAGGCCACTCAGAGGTCCAATTCACACTGAACGGACATGAGGGGCAGCGGAGGCGTGTTTCAGGTGCAGAATGGCCGTTCCCATGTTGTTATAAATGGAAACGACCGTTCCACAGCTGCGCCGTGCCTCATGTCCATTCAGTGTGAATTGGGCCTCAGAGTTCACAGTGGCGTAACTAGTCTGACTGCACCCCAATGCAAGTATTCCCGGTACCCCCCTATTCGTAGACTCATTCTCCCCCCCACGACCTCCAACGAAACTAACGACATTTTCCGTACTTCCTCACTTCCTGGATACTATTTCACTACACACGACATTGTACAAGCTCTATCCAATTAGGGAAAGATTATTCAAAGAAATATAATTTATTATGTACAGTAATTTTTAAGTTAATTAATTATTTAAAAAAATATTATTCAAATAATTAATTGAAAGTAAAATTAAATAACAGTAAACAAAATAGTCACCAACATTCTGTTGTGACAGTAACGGAATAAAGTACCAAGAATATTTTTTTACATTTATTTTCGGTAAGCTACAAGGAGTTTTGCTTCAACATATTTTTTTGCTAAAAATTTTCCAGAATATCAGTGTTTGTTCCCCCCTAAAGCCTGCGCCCCCAGAAGGCCTGCGCCCCAATGCACCGCATTGGTTGCATTGGCGTTAGTTACGCCACTGAGAGTTCACTGTCATCTGATGAGGAAGGAATCACACCTGTTACCATGTTCAACAGGTGTACAGTAGTATAGCCCAGTGGACCAGTGGTTCCTGAACTTTTTGAGAAGGGACCTTAGAAGATATGTCAGACCCCACTATTGGTATAAATTTAGTTGTAGACCTAAGTTACATCAAATCCATGAAAAAAAGACCATGGTGAAAATTAAAATGCATAGCCTTAACTTTGTCTATAACACCAGGCACTGTGGGCAAATTCGAGAATTTTATATTAGTATCCCAAATTTGAACACCATACACTTATTTTTGTATAATAATGTCCTTTGTAGTAGTGGATGAAATAAAAAATTTCCTATAGGCTAATTGTTATTCAATAAAAATTTGAAAAAAATTTTTAATTAATTTCAAATCAAAATTGGTACCGAAAAAATATCTTTATCTCACTAACTTGGACCGAGTTGTTTACATGAGAGGTAAGAGGCAATTTATTTTTTAACTAATGCCTAATGCCTGTTTGGATACATTGTTACAAGGTCTGAGTTGTGTCCGATTGATCTTAACTTCTCATTGTTAACTTTGAAAAGGGGATGTACAAGAAAAATATGTGATCCTAAATATTAGTTGTGTTGGTTATGCCTTTAAGAGGTGGATCAAATATGAATTTTAACTTTTCTCGACGATAAAACATTGTAATGTTCAAGTTTTTTATCTAACTTCATTAGTAGCAACCTACAAATAATATTTTTATTGTTTCAGATACTTCTTTCGTGGTGCTGAGAAAGTGGACGACTTCAGCGAAAAATTAATATCAAAAGTGTTTGGGCTAGGGGCCTACCTCAGTTAACTGTATTGTTGATGTTATTGAAATACATTGCTTAAAACAAATCAGCAATTTTTAAATATATTTTGTCCTTTTTTTCTCCGAATGTAATACAGATTTACTTTACTATTTTAAGTTTACGAATTTAAGGTAGTTAGGCCTACTTCAAAAATAAGGATTTTGCCAGGCTGAATCCAAGAGCAATTGGGGTGTCTACCGGTCCATAAAGTCCTCCTTTTGATCATTAGGTCCTACAAATTTTTCTATTTAATAAATTAATAACATTTTTTATAGATTTTTAATAGTTTTTAGGGTGCTAAAAATGTACTGCTTTATTTTTTCCTTCCTACATGTTAGTGCATAACAATTTTGGCACTGTTGTGTTGCCACTAAATGACTAATGTTTAGAAATGTTCAGAGCTATTTTTTGTCAATTTTCCCTTGACGAGGCCTACTTGTTTCTCTTTTTTATTAACAATAGTATTTTTCATTATTAACACCACACCAATAAATATTGCTGGGTCCTTGCAAAGTCTTCCATTTTACTGCCTTTGACTTTCATAATTTATTTTACATTACGCTACATAATGCCTGGGTAGTAATTATGAAGTAGGTGAAAAGAAAGGAATGAGAGGATAAATCTGGGTAACAAAATGATTGTGTTTTATTTATATTATTTTAGAGATTTTTAAAGAACAATTGCTATTCTTATTTAGCCTCAAACGTCAAAACAACTATATAAAAACTATTTTTGGGTTGTGGCTTTGCTTGCTTTAAAAATTATATTTTAAGATTAATATACATCCTTTTGGGTAGTTTTAGACTGCTTATGTGAGTGTGACTGTGTGTTGCAGCCAATGGAATCGATTTTATGACTGTGTATCTGTAAAAATAATTCATTTACAAAGATAAAAGAACAAAAGTTCATTAATACACAAATTCAGTTTCTATTTATGAAAAGTCCTCTAATCTTTAAAACCCTCATAAAGTGTGTAATTTATAGAGGAAGTGCTCGTAATGAGAAGAGAAAGATGTAAGTTTAATTTGAAACTTTGCATCCCGACTACTGGCCAACAGCTAGTTTATCCTATCTTTATATTAATAGACAAGCATTTTTCCATAAGGTTTTTTTCCTCCTTTTTTCTCAGCCGGTGTGCAACGTAGCAAAAATCTAAGAACACCGATAAAATTGTATTTTTCTGTAGATGTGCACAAGCCCATTAAAATTTAAAATAGTTCTTTAGATAACCAGAAAATTGAATTCTAAATTTCAAAAAATTAACATTGGCCTTATGAGTTATGGAGGAGATAGAATAACAAAACAGAACTGTACATCTGTCATCATATGTACGATGTACAGTTGTGAGAGTGAAAACTGGGCAAAAAATGTACGCTGTTTTTTATGTCATACAGTAGAGTCCCACAAACCCGGAATTCGATAACCCGGAATTCTGGATAACTCGGAAAGCCTGCCAGAGCAATAAAGTGCACTGAGATTCAAGGCCAGATCATGGTGTGACATATAGAACAGTTTTGGTTTTCCTTTAAGTTTTTTTGTAACTGATAATGTAGTTTTTTTATTTTTTACCATGCTATAAATAAATTATTTCTTAAAGAAATAACAGAAACTATTCTTATTTTTTCTTATTTTTCATAATTGATGGAATTCATAAATGACACGAGTTAGTATTCGTCCAGTAAAAAATCTATCAAGAGTTAAGAACAAATAATTATCTTCAAACAATTTCAAGCTACATTTTTTTATTGGGGTATGAAATGATAATATAGTATTTAGTGAAATCAGGACTATTAGAGAAGATATCATATTCAAATGTGTTTCATTTTAGATTTAGGGAGGAAATCAAGTTTGTTCGCTTAAATAAGATTAAGAGATAAACATTTGCTGATATAAAGGGAAGAAAAAGTACATGAAGTTGAGTCCCTACCATACAGTGAACTAACTGACGTACAACTGGCTTACAAATGGACATTACATTAAAATGTGTTTTTCGTTGGTGTAGAATGGTGTTTTTCATACTTTGCCTAAAGAGCCAGCGGGCATTCTTTAGAATTACTAGGCAAAGTATAAAATACGCGTTATCTCATACTTTACCTGGCCTGTTTTTGGCATTGTATAGAATGCCTGATTACATATTTTGCCGGTAACATATATATTGAAAAGATTAGTTTTCATAACAAGTACCGTTTTTATTTTTTCAAAAATTATTTTATTTATTGAAAAAAAAATAAA
>JAQJVK010000006.1:59692981-59775397 GCA_035578135.1 Flexamia atlantica
TGGATGGTTAGTATTATTAATTTTTAAAACAACAATTTTTGGGGAAATGCAATAAATAATTTGGGGATTTATCCCAGATTTTGGCAAAATCTACTCCCTTGAGAGATACTTAATTGACAATATTTCATTTAGCACACCCAATATCTCAGTAAGTGGCTGATATAGGATTAATTTTGGGGGGCCCATCCCAAAAAATGTACCCTTCTTTAAGTCATTAGGAGGGTAGTTCTTAGAAACCTCCTCTCTGAAAAAGGAGGGTCAAGGAGACAAAAGGGGTCTCCCCCAAAAAAATTAGACATTTTTGAGATGAATTGTTAGTTATAGTCAATTTTGGTGAAGCATACATCTAATATGCTCAGAATTTGAGTCAAACATTAACTGTTCAATTGTTTGTAGTACAATTTTTTTTTTAATTTTTGAACAAACTCTATATTCTGGCGAAATGTTTGAAGCAAAATGTTAGGTTAGACATTTTAGCCAATTTCATTCGTTTTCAATCCCTTTTGAGAACTGAGAATTTTTGAAGCAGTCTTTTAATACCAAAGCCCAATCTAATACTAAATACATTAACTATCAAGTGCAACTGAAAATTTAAAAAAAATGTCCAAGAGACTAAATCGTCATGTAAGCTGTATCCTAAATAAAAGATCACCCCCTCTTAAAATCTTCATACTTCTCTCTCTTAGGTTTACTTGGAATTATTATTACAAATAAAGGAAAATTAAATTAACGGCCAGTACGAAGAGAAAAATTATCAAAATGCTGCGGACAAATGTAGAATATTATACAATCAATTAGCAACTAGCACACAACACTATGCTTGCTGCTGCTGTGTCAACCGATGACAACTTGCAGATGAATGACCGCCCTAAAATCACTATATATTCTCTAAAAGTCACTATAATACCTTTAATACCTTTGAGACCTCTTAAGATCAGGAAGCAGCACTGGCTGCGTATTTTAACCGGAATATGAGTGAAGGATGAGTGTAGGATGATTGTATATGACCTATATAAATATATATAATAGCAGTTGCCCGTGGCTTTGCTCACGATAAAAACTGTAACTCCCGCTGCCTAAATGATGATAGGCCACATACTGAATTTATGATCAAACAGATAAGGTACAAAAACGAATGACGACTTTAATTTAACTAACTAAACTAAATTTAACTTTTAAATTGTACATATCACCTAAAAAATCAACAAAACAACCATAAAACCATTATGAAAGTAACCAAATTATAAATCAGCTGTAAAATCGTATCCATATGTGAAGCTGAACCACCTGCTTGTTGAATGAACATTGAAAATTAAACAAAAGATCATCCATTCCACTTGCGTAGGAAAATTTATAAAGTTCGACCCCGCCAAAAACCCTTTACACTTCGAATTTAAAAAGCCGTTCTTAGCAGATGCTTACGCCCTTAATATCGTCCATGCAAAGGTCCAAGGTTCTAAGTCAAGTAGCTTGGGCTGTGCAGTGATAGGTCAGTGGTATTGGACAAATATAAAGAAGATGGACTTTCATTAACCAGAAAGATGTTTTCAGGAATCCCCAAAGTCCACAGGTCTGCTGCGACTGGAGTTATTCTATCGCTGCCCCCCGCAGGAGGTATTTCTATTAGGCCTCCCTGTACTATTCATGTGAGCAGATTCAGCAACCCGCCGATAAAGGCCTCAAGGGTGCCACTGCCCTGGGAAGGCCTATGCCCAATATCGTTGAATCTGCTTGCATGCATGGTATATGGTGGCCCTTAAGCAGGAATATAAATATCTCCGTCGCAGCAGACCTTGCGTACTTAAAGAAACCTAAAGCAGTTTTCTGTTTCATGAAAGTGTATGTACGTAAAACGTAGAAATTGCCTTGATTTAATGTCAAAAAATTCGAAGGTTTTTAGGGTCTATCTTAAACATAAAAATACCCCCGTTGCAGCAGACCTCTAGATTATGTGCATGTCCTTATTTCATTTCTTCCAAAAGAATAACATGGGGAATGAGTTTTGAGTATGCAGATCTATTGCAACAGTCATGCAAAAAAACAATTTGTTCCTCATAAGAAAAAACATAGTTGCTACTGACCGATAGTCATGGCCACAAATGTGGACAATTACTGCAAGACCAGCTGGGAAGTACTTTTGGTGTTACATCTATAATAAAGCCTAATGCACCACTGAGAGATGTCACCTCAGATGCTGAGAAATTGTCAAAAGACTTCAGTACAAAAGACTATGTTTTGGTTGTTGGCGATACAAATGACATTACAGTTAAGAACAGCCAATCAGTGAAATAGGACCTCCTTCATCAGTGAGATCTCTAAGAAAACAAATATCTTATTTCCAGGCATACCCAAAAGATTTGACAGGCCAGAACTAAACAAAACAATAATAGGAATAAATGAAAGTGTGAATAAAGATATAGAACAGCTAATAACAACTAATGACAACATAATACCTATTAACAAGTTTAAATTAAATGTTAAAGATCATACGAGGCACGGGTTGCACCTCAATAGATCTGGGAAGGTAAAACTCTGTAATGCAATCTCAGCAGCAATTTTAAATAAATCTAATCAGAGGCGAAAAAGAGCAAAGCTGAAGGAAAACAAACAAGAAACAAAAGTTATGAATGAAAAAGAAAATATGCTCTCTGACCATACCAGTGATTCCATAGAGGGAAAAAAGAGTACCGAGTCTCACCCTACACGTTGCGCTACCCACTGCCGACACTACAGCAAGATGTATCTACAGAAGAAGGCAAGAATTGTGCTACAAGTGACCAGCAGACTGCCTACCTACCGTCTGAAGGTGTTCATATTATTGAAGCTGACATGAAGGATTTTTTCTCTAAGTTTATCGACAATTCTAATGTTGCATTTAGTCATTGTATTTCAGCAGATTTCAACTGTGATAAACAGATGAGTGCTGGTGTAGCTCGGGCCTTTAAAGAACAATTTGGGAAACCTCTGGCTTCAGACCGCTTGAGTAACCATTTGACATGCCAGAAAATTAGTGGAGGAGCTTCAGTGTATGGGTTGGTAACCAAACCTGTTTACGACGATAAACCAACCTTAAATGACTATGATTTAGCATTATGACTTCTGTGAAGATTTTAAGACAAAAGGACTAAAATACCTATTTTGATCCCCAATGGGATGTGTGCTTGATGAGGTATCAGTACAACACTTTGCAGCTAAAATAGAAGAATTTCAGCGGGTCACAGGAGCAGCGACACATATAGTCACCTGTGATGAACGCTCAAGCAGAAAACTGCGAAGAGGCGTGTCCTACTCAGACTTCATACAACACCTGCGACACTTCTTCCCCAACACTGCCAAAAATATGCTGCCGAATGATAGTGTTTGTTGTGATAAAAGCATGGTCAGTACAGTGTCATGTGCACAGAAGGAGAAGGTGGCATTGAATGATATGTTTGTAAATAGCTCTAACTTAGAAATAAGCAATGTAAATAGTAGAGATAAGGATAATCTTGATAGCAGTGAAAAGCTATTTGCTGATAACACACTCATGCATGATTCTAGTTTAGTTCAGAAACGGAGAGATGATTTGAATAGCTTCTCTCTAAACACCCAAACCTGGCCATAGCTCCCTCACAAATAAAATGTCCTTCCATTCAAAGCGTCAACAAAATAACAACTGAGTCCAAACAACTTTTAAGTAATTACAATATCTCAGAATCAATAACTAAACTTAAATTATTTCATATAAATATCCAACATTTACCCACAAGAATAGAATCATTAGAGATAACTGTTAATGAGCTAAATCCTGACATTATTCTTTTAAATGAGCATAAAATGACTAATATGGAAATAGAGAGACTTAATTTATGTGATTAAGAGACTTAATTTATGTGGTTAATGCCTCTTTTGCTAGGGTTTCTACATGTGGAGGAGGTGTTATGGTATTAAGCAAGGAAAATATTAAGTACAAAATTATAAAGCTTAAATGTTTTCAAAATATTATTTCGGAGCTGGATTTTGAATATTGTGACTTAGAATATAAATTGGATGGTTTCAAATTTATTTTAGTTTCAACTTTTAGGTCCCCCAATTAAAAAAAAATCAGTATTTTTAGATAAATTGAGCTTTATACTAAGAGTGTTAATAAATACCCCGTTGCAGCAGACCTGCATACTCAGCGAATTTCAAATGCAAAACAACATATTTCAATCCAACATAGCGAGATTTAACATGTTTTTGTAAGCTCCATAAGAATAAGATGGTGAATGAGTATACAGGTTTGCTGCTACGGGTATATCAAAACTGGGTGGTTTTAATTCAATATTTAGTTGATCTGAACGAGAAGAAACCATATACCAAGTTTTATCAAGATATGTTGAGAAATAAGCGAGATATAGAATTTTCTTTATTTCCCATAAGGTTAACATTGGGGCAAAGTACTGTGTTTACCACTCTCAATATCTCGGAAACCAATGGACATAGAGCAGTGATCCAAAATACTAAATTGTTTGTTTTTTTGAGCTGAATTCAATAATGCTAGCAAAAATTGGATAATTTTTAATTTTCTATGTAAAAAATTCAAAAAAAAAACATTTTTGGGGGGGTTTACCCCCCTTTACCCCCCCTTCCGGTGGTCAGATCGGGCTGGTTCACGAACTCGTCTGAGTGATTACCACTTTACACATCTGTACCAAATTTCATTAAGATCGGACCATATTTACGGCCGCTAACGTGTTAACAGACATATATATATATATACATATAAAAATTCGAACGAATAGTGTTTTTTGCTTCTGGGGGCCCCGAAATGAAAAGTTAACATGGTCTCGGGCTTAGGTCTTACCATGAGACCTACGGTAATAGCTTATTCCTTTAAGGAAATTCGCTAAAAGATATAAAAACATTGTAGTTGTAGGAGACATTAACATGGATGTTTTGGACCCTCTTGATCGTCAAAAATTAAATGATGTGTTAAAATTGTACAAAATGAGATATTGAGTAAAATTTCCAACTAGAATAACTTGTACTACTGAATCTGCTATAGATAATGTCTTAACAAATATTTCTAATTTTTCTATTAAAAGTTGAGGGTATTAATGCTCAAATATCTGACCATGAGGGTTTGCTGATATACATGAATGTTATTGATACATCCGCAAATGAAACAAAAAATAACAATTTTGCCAAAAATGTAAATAAGTCGGAGACTAAGGAAACAAGAGTTTTTAGTGAAAATAATATGGCCTTATTTGTTAAGTTTTTAGGAAGAGAAAGTTGGTTTAGTATGTACAATGCTAGTGTGGATACAAATTTGATGTTTTTCATGATACCTTCATGTATTACTTTGATTAATGTTTTCCTAAAGTAAAAAAACGTTTTAGAAATTGTAACAAAAGTTGGATAACTCAGGATATTAAACAAGAAAGACAAACAATCATAGAATTAAGTAGTGCAGCTAGAGCTGCAAGTGATAAAGAATTATTTGATAGGCTAAAAATTATGAGAAAAAATTATAAACAAACTTTAGTTAATAAGAAAAAAGAATTCTTGCATAATAAAATTGAACAATCAAGCAATGTATGTAAAACAACCTGGCAAATTCTAAATTCTGAAATTGGCAATAAAAAGAAAAAATTTAAAAATGATGAAATTTCAGAGAATGGAAAACTTTACATTGAGCCTCAGGAAACCAGTAGTCTTTTCAATGACTTTTTTACTAATTACGTAGATCGGGCAATCATTCCACAGTTAGCAATAACAAGCCAAAATGACAATGACACTCTGCCTTGGTTTAACAATTTTGGTAAATCAACGATTTCAGTTCAGACCAGTTACAGAAAGGGAAGTTTCAAAAATTATAAATGAATTTTCAAACAAATTTTCAACAGGATTTGATGAGGTCCCCATGACAGTCATAAAATATTCTAGTAAACTTCTTGTAAAGCCCTTGGTTCACTTAATGAATTCATCTTTTATCAGCGGTATTTTCCCATCTAAACTCAAAATAGCTAAAGTTATTCCTCTTTTCAAAAAAGGTGATTCAATGGATCTTTCTAATTACAGACCATTATCTTTAATACCCACCTTTTCTAAAATTTACGAAAGAGCAGCCTACAATCAATTAGTTAACTACCTTGAAACCAATAGTTTACATGATCAGGAACAACATGGCTTTAGACCCAACAGATCAGTAATAACTGCAGGCATAGAATGTATTAATTCAGTAATCAATTCTGTCGATAAAGGTGAAAAAACAGTAGGAATTTTCTCGGACCTAAGCAGAGCATCTGACAGTGTCACCCATAATATTTTATTGGATAAAATTAAAGGTCTGGGTATTATTGGCAATTCTTTTAATTGGTTTAGCTCATATTTGGTTAATAGAAAAAATTTGTGGAGATTAAAAGAAATGTAAAAAATAATATCGTTTGTAGCAAATCCTCTTTAACTCAGATTCGGCATGGTGTACCACAGGGTTCAATACTTGGCCCATTATTATTTCTCTGTTACTTAAAAGGCATACCTCTTTCTATTCCTAATAATTCATCAACAAATCTTTGTCTTTATGCTGATGATGCCAGTTTAAAGATTAGTGATAGTTTACGACAGAACTTGGAAAATAGTGCGGTACTAAGTCTATCAGGTATAAATCAATTCTTAAATAATCATAACCTATTATTAAATACAAGTAAAACTAATTTCATTATACTTTCAAAGCAGGTAATAGTAAAACCTCCACTGACCCTACAATTAATTTAAATAATCAAGTTTTGAAAAAAGTCAACTCAGCAAAATTCTTAGGTTTAACTTTGGATGAAATTTTGTCATGGAATCTGCATGATGATCATGTAGTAAATAAAGTTACTTCAGGAATTTTTGCTTTATATAGAATGTCTAAATTTTGTTCTATCAATACTACATTAAAAACTCTTTACTTTGATTTTGTAGATTCTTCAATAAATTTCGGTATTGCTATCTATGGTGGTACATCAAAACAAAATTTAGATAGAATTCTCCTTCTCCAAAAAAGAGCTATTCACACCATGTTGAATCTGAAATTTGATGTTTCCGTCCGTCACCATTTCACTAATCTGGGCATAATGACTGTTTACAGTCTGTATGTTTTCCACACAACACTTCATGTAAAACAACTCTGCTTAAATAATTTGATTCCTAGGCTAGGTGACAGCCACACATATATGACCAGACACAGAAATAAAATTGCCACTGACTCCCACAGACTTGAATTTTTTAACAAAAAAACATCCTGTGCAGGTGCAAAGTTTTTATCTAAGCTTCCTGTGGAATTGAATGCCATTAACAACTTAAGAGAGTTTAAAAAAAAATTAAAAGTTTATTTGATCGGAAAGCCTCTTTATGATTTCACTGAATTGTAATTTGTTTTTACCATTGTAATTTTAATTCTTTGTTCTTTTAAAACTGGAATTATATAATTGTTTTCTTTAAAATATGTACTATTTTATTTTAATACTATTATAGTATAAGGACGCCATTCAATGTAGCCTATGCCATGTATACTTAATGAATAAAGATATTTTCAATTTCAATTTCAAGTGTACCAAATTTCAGCCTTCTGTGTTATTGGAAAGTTGGAGAATTAGTGATGAGTGAGTGAGTGAGGGCTTTGCCTTTTATAGGTATAGATATATATATATATATATATATATCATATATTTAATTTCGTAAGGCGATTCTTTGCGTCAAAATTGTGAACGTCTGGTAAGTCGTAGAAAGATGGGAGAGGGCTCAAATTAAAGGTCTCTATTCCGAGATGGCGGGAAAAATACAGAAATTGCTTGAAATTCACCAGAAAACGAGAAATAACGTAAAATAACTGCCATTTAAAAAGCATTGGGATCTAAAAACGTCTGTTTTGTTGACATTCAAACATGTGGTGCTGATGCTTGATTCAAAGCCATATGATAGATGTTGACATATGGGGTTTTTTCAAAAGGCAGCTAACTATGTTCAATGTACTATAACAAATAAATATTTTAATTTTAAGATTTCAGACTTTATAATTACGCGTTTGAGTATATATTTACAATATAAAATTATAAAGAGTTAGGTGTTTCTTTTACGTCATAACGATGCCGATTTAATGCCAAATGATCGATATAAATATATTATGTAGGCGAAATTTTTGCGCCGAAATTATGGGCATTTGGCAAGTCACAGGAATTGCACTTGCAAGATAATGGGAAAGGGCTCAAATAGAAGGTCTTGGTGCCAGGGACTCAGGAAAAATACAAGAATGTCTTTAATTTTATCAAGAAATTAGATATTACGTTCAATATCTGCCATTTAAAATCATTGTAATCTAAAAACGTCTAACAGTGTAGATCAGCTGAGTGTAACATCAGCTTTAAATTTGATTCCACCAAAAAGGTTCACCTTTAAATTTGGCCAATCAAAAGTATATTCAATCTTGAATCTACCAAGACAAAGCAGTATTTATTCACGGGCAACCATAACAAAGTGTTGAACGTAGGGTACCAGAGGCTCCAACGTGGAGTGTGGAGTCGTTAATGGGAGACCATTTTCTGATTTAATCCTTATTTATTCGCTTAGTGTGTACAATGTAGCCTCAAACGGAGAATTCCATAACAAGTACCCTTTAACTGTCCAATATAATATTCTTTTGAACTAGGTGGAGGCTATAGACATTTGTTTACATTATTGAGTTAAATGTCACGACTTTCTTTGGCAAATAAATTAAATTTCACAGTCTGTGGTTAACCTTAAGAATTGTTTTAAACCATGTCCATATGTTTAATAATTGTAAACAATGTGAACTGAGTCGTTTTGAGAACGACATCTATAGCGCCATTGTTTCAAAAATTTAGCCGTTTACTACTGAAGTAGGCTAACGCCCTTTCTTAAAATTCTGATACGCACTAGCAAATGTCAAAGTATAATTAACATTTCACTTTACTCATTTAATTCCGCCAAACAGTTACCAAGTTGTGAGTGTGAAGGAAACATTAAATATATATTTTATTAAGCATTTGTATTTTATTTATAGGGGCTTTTGCCCCTACAAGCCACTAGTATATATATATATTCTAAAGTCACAATATATAAGACCCTTCAAAAGTTCAGTAATAAATAAAATTATTTACCCAAAGATGAATGTTAAATTTGGTCTAAAATGCTTTGAAGAATCATTAAGAATATTAAAATATAAATATTATATTATTTATTCATAAATTTTATATCAATAAAATATTTGTTTGTTTTTGAACTATCTCTGAAGGTTAATTTAAAAGAACAGTTACGAATATTGAATATATTTTAGCCAGTAGTAATTAAATTTACAAGTTGGTGGGCTTTGAATTTGTATTTCGTTATTATGCAAAAATGAGAAGGATGTTTACATCATTTTACAATGAAAAATTATACTATACAATAACAGTTTACAACCAAGCTTAAATGTTTTGAGGGAGTAGATTCAACCGATTGTAATCTTCTGTAGAGAAAAGCCAACACCTGACACTATAAAGCGTGCCTGTTTCTACTGGCCGCACTACTATCGGTGAAGATAAACTTGACTTGGATACATAAGACACTGTGCACTGTGTGCATGCCTGCGTCCACTTAATGTAAACTTTTTAAGGATGTCAGTCCAGGATCCCTAGATGAAAAATATAAGCTTAACGTAAAATCCTTCTATGCACAGGATCAACGAATATCAGATATTTGCCAGCCTCAGAGACGATCATACACATGATTTTTTCAAATTCTTGCTTCAGTGCTTAATAATTTTCCTTCATTTTTATCCTTTTCATTGGGGGGGGGAGTGCTTCTCTTCTATATACGTCACTGATTTCAGTTACTAATTGATGTAGAGTAATGATTCAAAATGCAAAACCTTTTATTAGAACCTCAACTATACCATTTAATTAGCATGAAACTGATAAAAAGGTGTTAAACATATATAAAGATATATTGATAAATAAGTATTTTGGTTTTATTTTATTGGATGTTTACTTGTTTTAAGTGGTTTTATGGGAGATATCATGTGTCCTGAGACCATAAATTTCTGTCTAAATCTCATGTACCATCCTTCTTCCACGACACAGTAAACGTTCATACTAAAATCTAATCTAGCTTATAGCACAATAAATGATGCCAAGAGTGCCGACTTAGCTAAACAAGGTGGAATAACAGCGAATGCACTATTCTGATAGCAATAACGCACAATGACAAAGTTTCTTTATCACACAATTATTATTTATATACAGCTGATAGACCAATCAAAGTTCTTAATACAGGACTTCATTTGAAGATGAATGTCTATGGTATTCACTTACACAAGCTGTAAAATGAAAAAGAAGATTTCTAATAAAGTGATCCAATTTGAACCTAATTAAAATTTAAGTTGAATAGTATTGGAAATTTTGGTTTGACATTGTTCTTATAAGACAAAATGCCAAATGATGAAAACTGTTAAACCTCTAAAATATTGAATACATTGCTGAGCTGCTGCAAGTCAAAATCTGATAAATAAGGTTGAATTTCATTAGAAATATTTTATAGCTTGGATTATAATTGAGATACCGCATTGATTTATTCTAGCAATCATCTCCTCGGCGGGGGTAGTTGGCTTTCAACTATACAGGTGTCTGGCAAACCCAGGTTCCAGAGCCAAGTTGTGAAACTCCCCTTCTCACAATTATTTTAGAGCTGAGGCTTTTATGATTATTTTAGGTCTTAGTTCACTAATCTTTCTTCATATTTTTTTCTCACTTTTTCTTTTCTTCAACCAAATTCTGGGTATCTTTTCATCATTTCCCTATATTCGTGATGGCTGCAGCAAAAAGCTCAAATAGTATCCCTTGCTTTCTGTAAAAGTCGACTAAGAGGGAATCAGCATGACGTCTGCACAAAACAATGGAGGCCCTATTTTGGAAATAAGTGGAAATGAGTGGTGAGAAGTGAGCTTGCGGGAGAATGAGCCTCTCATCCCTTAAGGTGTTTTCTTTTAATAATAAAATGATGGAAGGCCCTACAGGTAAACCTTAAAACCTCCAGATTAATTTAGCCACACAATTTCTATGAACGTCATTTGAATAAGCATTTATTCTTTAAATCTGATAATTTTAATACAGTATAGATATCTTGTAGGTACGTTGGGCTAATCATTTCACCCATTTTGGCAATTGGTGAGTAAAAAACTATGAGTTGACAAGAAAGGGCCTTATTTTTCTTCTCAAACGTTCCAATTAGATTATGTTTACTATTTGATATTATATATTTAAAGACTTTTGGGCAAGCTTTGATCGGTTGATTAAATGTCCTTGAACTAATTTTATTTCAAAACTAGCTGACCCGACAGGCGTCCTGTCGCTTGTCTTCTTATTGAATAATTTGTTTTAGTTGAATAACTTTAATAAATATCAAAATAGTCACATTAACATCATGGCTTTTATTTTAAAGCTTTTTTAATATACAACATTGTTAGTTTTGTTTTCTGGCGCAAAAAGTATTTTTTCTGTGTTCCGACACGGGAACAGGTGACATACAATTGACCATGTGAAAATCATGGATTTTCAAGGTTGTTTCTACAAACATTCAACGACTGCCCATTTAATGTGGACATTGCAAATGCAAGCGGCTGGAAATTGTTGCCACTTAAAGTCAAAGAGCAAATCATTTGGAATCATTCGGATACATGGAATAAAAACGTCTTCACCTTTGTAGTTTCCTTGCGAAATCGTTGCCTCAATTATCTTGTTCATTAATTTTTTCACCGTCGGCTGAGTGCCGTTACAAAAACGTAGTGAGTTAATGCTCCACAACACAATAATTACTGAACCGACTTTTAGCTGAATGAATATTCTTCATTATATTAGCAGATATCACATAATCGATTTCATTTGGTTTTATCCTATCAACCAACCAAATAAGGATGTGTACGTGAGGCAACCCGCGTTTTTGCCATTCAACTGAATACATCCAACAATGCGTCTCCCCGAACACGCTATGCTTAACAATAAAATCCATGACTAACTTTTCCTTTTAAAAACTATTGTGGTAATAAGGCGATCAATGGGAGATTGGCCAGGAAATAATTCTTGTAGTATTTCTGACCAATCTGGATTGCATGTGAACGTAATAAACAAATCTGGTGTACCATAATGACGTACACCCAACTTAGCATTCTGAGCGTACTCATGCAGATGACTTTCGACGTATGTTGCTGGAAGAATTGTCACTCTGCCGTTATTACATGCAATTCCATCAGTATTGGAAGCATCCCGAAGATGTACGTATTCCACGGAATAGAGTTTGCCTGGTTCAACCTGACATGCCAATGGTGTCAATTGTAATTGGCTACTGGTGCAGCACATACGGGGGCTTCATTTTTAAACCTAAAATCATTGCAATTGCTGACACACAATGTTCATTGAGCCAACAGCAACTATTAGCAAACTGTAATCGATCGTCGTGTTTATTGAACACAGCTCAATGGGGATTGAATGCAATATCTCCTCGTTGATGGTTTAGATTAAATAAAGCACATTCATTTTCACTTCGAGCCTTGTTTTGCTTGTCATTTTGACTTGCCCGAAAATGTCCTACACTCACAGCACTGCGTTCTCTACGGCCCAGATTGTTGCGTCGAGGGTAACATGGCTAGGCTTACCATATATTTTTCATTGATACTGAGGACAAGCCTTTAAACAATTAGGAAAATCTACAAAAAAGGAGGACATGTTAAAAGTGGGGAGTACGAATTTTTAAAACAATTGATACTTTTATCAATGTTCATGAACATTTATTTTAGCGAATTTCCTCTGGAATAAGCTATTATCGTCGTTTTCACAGAATGGACAAAAAATATCCGTTCAGGGTAACCTCAGAAATTATACTAATTTTTAAATCAATTGATAGCTGTTTATGTGATCTTTCTGAATATGAAGTGAGATAATCACGAAAACACATTTTTACCTGCAAAAATCATGATTTGTTTCAAAATTTAACTGGGACTATGCGGGTAGTAATATTTTCATTTTTGAAATGTCCGTTAACACGATATAACTCTCGTAAAAATCGTCCGATTGTGACAAAATTTAGTACAGACATGTAAAACTAGGTTCTCTTGAACAGTTCGTAAACTGGCCAGATTGACACATATCCAAAGTGGGGTAACGGCTGTTTTTATTTTATTTTATTTAAAGTAATCCATAAAAAGTTATTAACTCTTGAAATCTTGTTAAAATACACTAAATAGGTTCCTTACTGCTGAAAAACTACGGACTAGTTTTAAAATCGTGGACATTTTACACAGCAAACATTTTTGCGGAGAAGTATTAAAAAAGAGGACTGTCCTCAGTAATCGCGGACATCTGGTAAGCCTAAGCGTGGCATTTTCAAAAATCAGAACAATACTAAATCAATGTTATATTAAACTTAAAATATAGTCATGATTGTGGTGAACTATGAAACACTCCTCAACCTCTCTGGTCAAATAAAAAACTGCAGTTTTTCACACACTCATATAAAGCTTGCAATATTAATTTTTATAAAACCAAACAAAACTTTGAGGATTTATCTTCATTTCCGTACATCCTAAAAGGTTAGTTTGGTAAAAAGGTAGATTCACGAGTCATGAAATCAGAATACAAAAAACAACTTTTGATTAGACTTTTTAGATTCACAAAATCCTTGAACTAAAAGTAAATGATCCAAGAGTAAATAAATAAACACATATTACAAATTCACATTTGTTTTCATGTCAACATATGGTTATGATTTGAAATAGTTCTCAAGTTACTCCACAGAATGCATAAACAATCAAATAACTTTAAAGGCCACTATGAGAGAGTCCCAGGGTCGAATTAAAAATTTTATTTCACACAAACCTTGTCATAAAAAATATGAAGAAAACTAAAAAGGAATTATCCAATTTGGTGCTCAAATAAAAATGTCATTGAATTTCAAAGAAATAGAATTGTTTTCATTTAAATAGATAAGATCAACATTGGGACAACGTACTGTGTTTACCACTCATAGAATAGATTTTCATTTATATAGAAGAAGAAGATACACCTCTATAGTCTGGGTGAAACTAAGAAAAAAGAGAATATTTCATTAATGTTTACAATTGGTTTTTTATTTTGACAGGTGCATCATCTGAAACACTAACATCCCACGTGGTGGTTTAAACAATTCTAAGGCCTGGTTTGCACGACGACCAGAAAGTAGGACAAGAGAAAAAAATTCTTTTGTTCTCTTTTGTTTAAAGGTGCTACTGTCCACTGTACTTAGGGTGACCAGACGTCCCGTGAAAACGGAAAAGCCCTGTTTTTTCACATTGCATTTCGTTGTCCCGAAAAACTTTGTTGGGACATCCAAATGTCTAAAATGTTGGTTATATATAAAAACCATACGTAACGTTATTTCAAAATTTAGAGGCGGCTGTTGTTACTTACGGTTTATAATAGTAGTTTATGCAACAATTGTATTATGAATGCCTTTAAGCCACGAGTGAGATGTAAGTTAGAACACGAGCGAAGCGAAGGAGGAAGTCTCCTTCCTTGAGACTTGGAAGGAGGTTAGCTCCAATGGTGTCCTAAAAATTGTCAAAGGATTTAAAGAGTCTGATAGCCAGGATGTTCATGGGGTTTCTAGCTCCGTTTTAAAATCTGTAATTGATGTTATTGTGGGCCCTCTTACGATATTCATTAATTCTAGCCTTAGAAGCAGCCTCTTCCATGATAGTCTTAAGACTGTCCGGACAATCCCATTTACAAGAAGGGGGACTCATCTATTTATCCAACTACCGGCCCATATCGATCCTGCTGACTTTGTCTAAAGTAATTAAGTCAGTTATGAAAGCTCAGCTCATAGAATAACTTGAGAGCAATAACTTGATTTCAGACGCACACCTACCACCTCGGCCCTTGCAGTCTAACTAGTCGAATTACAGAGGCTTTTGAGGACAGGGACTCGGTCATTCTGAGCTTATGCGATCTAAGTAAAGCTTTTGATGTAGTGTCACATGACATCTTAATCAAAAAATTGAGCAAGTATGGGATTGCAGGTGTATTTTTGCATTCAATCGAAGACTATTTGAAGGGCAGGAAACAACTCGTCTCCATCGGAGGGGCCACCTCCAGCATAAGAGAGGTTAACCATGGGGTTCCCCAGGGCTCTGTCCTTGGCCCTCTTCTCTTTTCTATCGTGATTAATGATCTAAGGCTCAATGGGCATACTCTGCTTTTCGCAGATGACACTACTCTAATTACCAGAGGTAGTGATATTTTGAATTTGCAAGCCGAAGCTGACCATCTACTGGACTCCGCCAAGGACTGGTTTACGAGAAACAAACTGAAGCTAAATGAAGAAAAAACTCAGACTCTCCTATGCTCTCTGAAGATTAGAGTCCAGAGCGGTGATGCAGTGAAACTCCTTGGTTTTTGGATTGACCACTAACTAAGTTGGAGCCAGCACATATCTAACACCTGTGTCAAGAGTGACATACCTGTTTAGAAGGCTTAGATCAATAATTACAAAACCATACTTGCTCTCAGTATTCCATGCTTTATTCCACAGCCACGTCTCATATGGAATCACTTTATGGGGACATTCCTCATCTGTTTCTGACATCCTACTCTTACAGAAGAAGGCCCTAAGACTAATTACTTCTTCTGGGTACAGGGAGCACTGCAGGCCCCCCTGCAGTCCATCTTTAAGGAGCTCGGTGTAATGACTGTCTACAGTCAGTACCTTTTTAGCACCCTTGTCCTAGCAGAATCAACTTCTCTCTGAGGCAGCAACAACACAACCACAGAACCCGCCAAGCTGGAGACATTGACATGCCCCTTTGTAGGCTCAGTGGCACGCAAAAGGTGTATCCTTATTCCACCATAATGATCTACAATGGATAGCCTGAGGCTGTGCGCAGGCTGGAACTGAAGGAATTTAAATCGACAATAAGAGAGTGTCTTGTGGGTAGGCCACTGTATTTGCTAAACGAAGTCACAGTGAACCAAGTCACACCCGTTTTTAATTATATTGTTTAGTTTTCAAGATATTGACATTTTTATAATAAAAATCTAAAAAATATGAATTTTTCAAAAACTGAGTTTCATAGCAAAAAATGGGTTGCGGCATTGAAGTCGGCGTAAAAAATTAGTTTGAAATGATGGGTCACAATACCACCTTCATGTTTGAAATAACATACCTCATTTCAAAATGGCGGATCCAAGATGGTGGCCAAAACATTTACATTGGCGAAAGTTAAGTGTAAATCGCTCAACAATGACTGATGGTGAATGTTCGTAACTATCTAGCATTATTTTGTGGTTATGGGGCCTATTTTATCAATTTGTAATGTTAAAATCGGTTAAAAATAAATTAATTAAAAGTACCCTTGAGTACCTTGAGTATCTTGAGAACCAATTGAGATATTAAAAAGCGGATTGCGGTATTGTAATCAGTAAAATAATCTAATTCAAAATAATGGGTCACTTTTACATTTAAAAAAATTATTTTATATCCAATATGGCGGGTCCAAGATGGCGGCCAAAATTGGGTAGCCCTCAAAATGAAGTATTAACTACCCAAAAATGTTTGGGGGTGGTGTGGAATTGATATTTGAAAAAATATAGGAAAAAGTTAGGGGGGGACTATTATGGGACACCCGGTATAATACCACCTATATAATTTATTGTTAGAAAATCTTTTTTCTTTTATAATAAAATGTTATGATCTTAAAAATGTGAATTGATTATTTTTAATCCTCAGTATGTGGCAATTCAAAAAAATTACCTTTCATGGCTGCATGCAATTTATTGTAACCTCTAAGAAAAGCTATACTTGCGTAATTATAGCGTACTTATTGAAGTCGTACGCTGTAATAAGTTCAATACTGTAAGTGGAAAATAAAATTCATGGTCTAAAAGCTTCAAAAACAGTTTGATACTTAGTTTCTTTCTTTACAAAATTTGTAAATTACAGAGACCTCCGTATAATTAAACACCTTGGTGTTAGGTGTGATGTATAGGGCATTGGGAGGGGGGGGGGTCGTGAGTTTTGGAGACAATATGGTCACCCTAACTGTACTGGTCGTCGTGCAAACCAGGTCTAACATCAGCTGACAGGTGACTTAACAAAAAGTTTTCACAACTCACTTCTCACCCATTTCAAAAATAGCACCCCAGAAACAGGTAGGACAGGACTCTGTTCCAAAATCCCACCCTGCTTCATTCGTGCTGTTAGAAGGATTCTGGGGAGGGCAACCAGACATTTTTTAGTGTGCCACAGTCTCACTGAAACAGCTTAGAAAGCACGAGTGCAAGGGCACTGACTTCAGTCTTGCCACACGCAGGATCTGGAGCAATGTGAGAGACAATGGGCGAACGTCTTTGAAACCTGTGAGGATGAGAAGGAGATCTTCGCCAAAGGTCAAGACGTTGTTGGGCAATGCCAACATGAAACCTGTAGGATCCAGAAGAATATCAATATTACACTGAAGGAGGTAATCCTCTCTTTATTCATGTTGTTGCAACAGTTAAAGGTCCAATGTTGACGACATCGAGGTGGCCAAAGACACAAGGTCTACTTATGAGGATGATCTTATGGATGAACTTATAGTATATAGTATATGTACTAGTGTGGGCATTAAAATCTTTAATGATTACCGCGTCAACAAGCCAACGCTTATACCTATCCACAATTCATAATCTTTAAGTCGCTGGATTGCAGGACACGCCACAGTCCAGTTCTAACACTGTTAAAGGCAATGGTTCTCACGGTGACTAAATCACCAGAAGGAATGTTTTGGATGAAAGTTAATGTGTGTTCGGGTACATGTCCCAACTTGGGAACCCCGCTTCCCACATCTTTAACAGTCATCTTTAACAGATGACATGTCAGCTGTGTTTTCGTTGTCGAAACAAAAGTGTGATTAGCAATCCTATTGATATTGCTAATGAGGTGCGTTAAGTTGTAAGTTTGATATATTTTCTCACTAAGTTGTAAGTGTTGCAATATCTTTCTTAACCTCAGACGGTTTATTTTTAAAACAAAGTGATTAAAATAGTCTAAGAATATTTGGGGGAAAAATCGGAAAACTTGCTAAAGAATTGAATATTGTGTCATCTGCACTCCATTTTGAAAAATTCATCATCCATATCTATCATAATTTATAAATTTGTAACTTATTTAGAGGAAAAGAATTTTAACACTAAAAGTAACTCAACTTGAAAACAACAAGAGGGCTGCTCTTAACTGCACTTATCTTCTGGGAATATGTTACCAGTATGCACTCGTGCAGGTGTTAAAATCGTTAGGGAATACCACATCCACAATCCATCGCTTATAACTGTCCACAATTCATGATCTACGGGTAGCTGGATCTCAGGACACACCACCGTACAAAATCTAACACTGTTATAGTAAAAAGCTCTTGAAGGTTTATTTGGTTCTCAAAATTGGATAGAAATTTTGTTTTTGATTCTAATATGCACTCATTAACAAAACTCATTTGGCACTAAATGAGGCTTTAAAAAAATTCAGTGGGAAGTTTTAATATTTATAAATAAAGAAAAAGACAAGGTCTTCATCTAAGATAAAGAAAACGACAAGGTCTTCATCCACTTATATCTCTTAACTCTCCTACTTCTTAATATGCCTATGACTATATTAAATTCTGTATGATAATTGTTTAAGTCCATTTAATAGATGCGGATATTTTGTGAAGCCTCAAAAAGATTTTGATTTCTGATTTTGAAACACCAAATAACCTCGTATTCCTTACATATCCAATCAGAAATCAGGAATATTTTGGGGCACGACAGAAACACCTGTATAGAAAGGGCTATTTGGAATTGATCCTGATATAACCTCAGTGCTGCGCCAACACACTGGTAAAGTTCCCACGATACCCTCATTCCAGGAAAGACATAAGTGAAATTTCACGCTAAATATTAGGCCTAAAAATAATAAATTCAGCTCAGATGTAACTATTCTAAAAATGATTAGTTGCCCGTTTGTGAACAGTGTTTACCCTAATCAAGCTGAACTAACTTTAGTGCTTAGTAATTTGTTTGTTGTCCTATTGGCCACAGGCGGCGTTGGATCCATCACACTGTTCCCGAAGGGACGCAGTTAGACGAGATAGTTGTATCTCGGATTTTTGTTTGGTTGTTCTTGGGTAAGGTTTAGTTTGACTGGGTTGGATTGGTTAGGCTAGGTCTATCCTCTCGGGGGTTTGAGTAATTTTGACAAAACTTGTAAAAGTCTTCTAAATCGTAAAAAGACTAACCCAATAATAAACTTTAAAGTTCATTCTTAAACTGTAACAAATTGTTTTCTAACTTAGTAATAGAAGTTAGCCTTTTTTGAAAAATGTTTTGGTCTAAGTAGGCTTACAAAAAGTTTTTTTTCCCCAAAAAGTGTTCCTTTAAATCGACTACGTTGAATTGCAAAGTCTAGTGTTATAAGTTCTTCTTTATTTGACTTAATGTATGAAGCCACTTCCAAAATATACAAACCTGGCACCTTCAGAATACCCAGGGTTTGAAAATAACACCTGACAAGAGGTCCGAGGGTGAATTTTAAAAATGCATCTGAAGCCCTTCTTCTGCCAAATGAGAATTGAGAATGAGTCAGGTTTGTTTCTGACGCATCCTAGAGGACAACTTAGAATAGGAGAGATATGACTCGACCTAGCAGTGTTAGATTGTTTGTGTTACATACATATACATCCCTGGGGCCCATTTCACGAAATAACAAGTTACATATTCACAAGTGAGTTTGTATAAATCTTGTATAAACTTGTGACTTTATTTTTTACAGGTGTTTATTTTCACCAATTCACCATTGAATTCTTACATGTTTACTTACCCAAAAATATAAACATAAACTATTAAATTTTAAGAAATACAGTACAGCTGTGATTTATCATATGAAATAGTATATTTTTAAATGGATGATTTCTTAATCAAACGTTTATACCATTGACTTTAGATACATAGATTGATTGCCTTTGCCATTTAGAATGTTGTGTTAATAGGATTAAAAGAGGAAAGAACATTGAAAGTAAATCAAATTAAGGATTTCATAAAAAATCATTACATTATCGATTGAATATCATTTTTTTCTCCAACTCCCAAAAAATCTGGTTCTATAACCGCCTTTACTTGTAATCATCCGAGCTTTACCGTGTTCCTCACAATTTACCAACTTTTCCTCTATAGTTAAGCTATAAAATGTGTATGAAACTACATTCAAAATAATATAAAATGGTCGTCAATGCCGTTGCAACTGTTGATGTATTATCGGCGACCTTTTGATGGATAGCAATATTAATTCTTAGCCCTATCATGACAAATGACGACCGGACTCAGTTTCTATCGTGGTCATAATTCGAAAATGTGACCCTCAGGTTATGATGTGAGCACTTTATCCACTCGGCTATCCAGTTATTGTCTTCAGCATAAGCAAACTCTCGCGGGGATTAGGCAAGTCTTTTTTATATCTTCTAGGCGAATCTTGGGGAAGATATTGAAGCCTTGGCCTTAATGAAATGGATGTATAGAACGAAACGAGGCATGCTGTCCGTACCATGAAAACCCTCGTACTCGCTTTGTCCAGAAGGCCCTGTCTTCCGAAAGTGTACTTGTACCATAATGGTGTGCTCAGCATGCCTCATTGTATCCCTATAATCTAGTCACATTTTTCAAAAACCTTGCCTTCTTTTGGTGAGGCGCCTCGGCGATACTGTGCTGCCAGCATAGTTCTAATAAAAGGTGTTAGCTAATGCAGTTGTAAATGACAATTATACTGTGGCAAAGCACAATTGGGTCATTAATTTATAAATAAAATGCATAATCCTCGCAGGAAAAAACTGCCAAAAACTAATTGTTTATGAGAAATAAGATTACTAATTAATATCAGCGTTAAATATGATGACCACAGTGGAAAACTTGTTTGTAAAATGTCATTTCAACGCCTTATCTTTGCTATGGATGAGAAAATATGAATTATAACTGGATCAAAGGTAAAAAAATCAAAGTTACCTAACTCTTGGCTTAGGTGAAAAATTTTAGCTATTTTAACTAGTGTATGTGAATAGGTGAAATTTCACAAGATACAACAAGACTTGTTTACCCTTACATTTTTGTCCACAAGCACATATGTTCAATGTTTGTCAACAAACAGACCATTCATTTCATTGATGTATTAAAATTTCTACTTAGTATGATAAATAAAATATTCTTTGATTATTCCTTAACATATTAACAAAATAAATCTATCTTGGTTTTAGTGTCATTAAAGTTGGATTTAATAATTTTAGTATCTCTAACCTCAAATCCTGATACTTGTGACTATGAAAGTAACAACTGTAACTATTTTTCACAAGTGTCCAAAAGTATAAACTTGTGAATATGTAACTTGTTCTTTCGTGGAATAGGCCCCTGATGTTCTACCATAATTCATACTGTACTACATAATACTTTATTTATTTATATCATATGTTATATTTTGGTTCTGTTTGTTTTTCAATGAAATAAAGAAGATACTTTTCTTAACTATAATAATTATTCATTTATTTTTGTCGTGATCAAATACACGACAAAATGGCGACAGAGGTGAGTGAAAATATCTCGAACACCACACAAAACATTCAAATGATTAACTCAGCATTGATTGAACCATTCAATGAAAGATGTGAATCTTGGGAAATGTACAGGGAGAGGTTAGAAATATCATTTATGTATAACAACATTTCAGAAGATAGAAAAAAAATTACATTACTTCATTGCATTGGGGTAGAAACTTACAGTAAACTTAGGGATATTTTACATCCTGAATCACCTTTAACTAAAACCTACACAGAGATTGTTCAGATTCTAGACTCTCATTTTGCACCAAAACCAAATGAAGTGTCAGAAGCATTTAAGTTTCATTCTAGACATCAATATGAGGGTGAAAATGTCACTGAATTTTCATCAGACCTTAGGAAATTATGAAGACATTGTAATTTTGGCACATATCTTCCAAAAGCTTTGCGTAATCAATTCATACTCGGTCTAAGGGATGACAGGATACAGACTAAGTTAATTACCTTAAGTGATAGTGGTTTAAGTTTTGAAAAAGCTCTAGACATGGCTCAAGTTATTGAGAAAGCTCAAAGTGATTCAATAAAAATACAGTCAATGGTAAAACATAAAAACAATTTACCAATCAATTTAAATGTTGTGAACCAGAACAATTTTCAAAAACCTAGATCTAATACTAATGGTAAACAATGTTATCATTGTGGAGAATTACATGAATACATGTCTGAATGCAAACACAAAAATACAATTTGTAACTTCTGCCACAAATCAGGGCACCTGTCGAAAGTTTGTTTTAAAAATCCTAATGCATCAATCAAACTTCAAAAACAAAAAAAAATAGGTTTAGACTTGAAAATTCTGCTCTGCATAACGTCAGGCAGATAACAGATTCCCTTGATGAACAAAACCCAAATTTTTATCAACACTCTGGAACCAATTCTAATGAAATTTTTTACAATGACTCTAAGGTTATCGATATTTGTTCTATGAATACCTCAGTGGCAGATAAATTTAGAAAAATAATATTAAAAGTAAAAATAAATGGGAAATATATTTCATTTGAACTAGACACAGGAGCAGGGGTATCTTTAATGTCAAAAAATAATTTTTTTCAAGTACTTTCCAAAACACAGACCTTTAATGAGTCCAGATATAGTGTTGAAAGATTTAAATAAAAATGAATTTGTTCCTTTGGGTAAAACCATTGTTCAGGTTTGTTACTGTAACCAAACCAAATATCTCCCATTATACATAGTGGAGGGTGAACGTGATACAATATTAGGCAGAGAATGGCTCAGATCAATTAAAATTAACTAGTGGATCCGAGCGCACGGAATCGTGCGCTACTCTAGCAGAGCAATAATTCAAATGGCGACAAATTTAAAACACAATCATGCTAAAACGATCCGTCTTGAGGGTTATGTTTACACAAACTAAAAATAACAGCAATTCAATTATCCAGCTGATCAAAATGTAAACAGTTATGTTCTTCATAAGGATAACATGGGAACTTTAAAAGCCAATGGGGCAGAGCCCAAGGGACTTTTTCAAAAATGTAAGGCCAGTTTGCAAATCTACGCGACAAGCTCTTTCCAATGAGCCGTCAATGATCAAAATCGGTTAAGAAATGACGGAGGAGTTCAAAAGACAAATTTCGTGTTGGCGTATTAATTATATAGATTGGTCAGATATTAATAATGTTCATGGAACTAACTTAAATCATATGAAACATTTTGATAAAAAAATTCAAGATATATTAACTGAATTCAAATCCATTTTTGAACCAAAAGTTGGGGTTTTTAAAGGGGGAGAAGCTCATCTTAATTTAAAACCTAATACTACACCAGTTTTCAAAAAGGCCCGACCAGTACCTTATGCTTTATTACCAAAAGTTAGTGAAGAAATTGACAGACTAGAAAAGGTGGGTATAATTACTAAGGTAAATCAGAGTTCGTTGGCTACACCAGTTGTTCCGATTATTAAGGCAAGTGGGAATATTAGACTCTGCGGAGACTACAAAGTAACTATCAATCCTCATTTGGTCATACCGGAACACAACATGCCTCGCACTGATGACATTTTGGCAAGAATGGGCAACTCTACTAAATTTACAAAAATAGACATATCTGAAGCTTACCTACATATGCCAGTGAAGGAAGAATTTAGGGAATTACTCACAATCAACACCCACAAAGGTTTATACAAAGTAAATCGTCTTCCCTTTGGAATTGCAAGTGCACCTGCCATTTGGCAATCTGCGATGGAAAATATTCTACAAGGTATTGAGGGTGTTGATGTTTTCTTTGATGACGTCAAAATAACAGCACCTGGTGACGAAGAACATTTTAAAAGGCTTCGAGCAGTATTAAATCGGTTTAAAGTCAATGATTTACATATAAATGTATCTAAACAAGCAGTTCCTTGTTCCTGAGATTGATTTCCTTGGTTATCATGTCTCATCAAAAGGAATAAGTAAAAGTAAACACATAACTGAAGCCATAAAAGACCTGAGAAGACCAAGTAATCTGAAGGAAGTTAGGCAAGTCCTCGGTTTAATAAGTTACTATCGAAAGTTTATTCCAAACTTAAGTGAAAAGTTGCAGGCTATTATCAACCTAACAAGAAATAATGTACCTTTTAATTGGACTGAAGAATGCGAAAATGCTTTTCAATTGGTGAAAGAAGAAATGATGTCTGATAATATTCTGTGCCATTTTGATCCACAACTTCCGCTTATTCTAGCAACTGATGCTAGTCAATATGGTATTTCTGCGATTCTTTAACATATTTTCCCTGATGGTAGTGAAAGACCTGTTGCATTCGCATCCAAAACATTATCCCAGACGCAAAAACAATATAGTGTAATACAGAAAGAAGCTCTGGCAATCTACTTTGGAGTGAAACATTTTTATGCATATCTTTATGGACGTCATTTTACACTGCTCACCGACCATAAACCACTGGTATCAATATTTGGACCGAAAAATGGAATACCACTCATGGCCGCAACAAGGCTACAACATTATGCAATATTCCTGCAGGCATTTTCCTTTGATATAAAATATAAATCAACTAAAGACAACAGTAATGCTGATGCACTTTCAAGACTACCAAAAAATATTGAAGAAGCCGCTGTTCTCGACTCTGCCGATGTACATGAAATAGAACAAATCCATACATTACCTGTCACAGCTGAAGAAATAGCTAAATACACTAAATCAGATCCAGAACTTAATAGACGTTTATGCAACGATTGTATAATGAATGCCTTTAAGCCACGAGTGAGATGTAAGTTAGAACACGAGCGAAGCGAGTGTTCTAAATATCTCACGAGTGGCTTAAAGGCATAATACAATCGTTGCATACACTATTTTATCTACGACCAACAATATACGACAAAATTTCCCCCGAAGTTAAACAAAACTCATGACTTTTACTAATGATGGAATAGGTCAACTAAAATTTGAGGTTAGGCAAATAAGCAGACTGAACCATGAATCAATGATGAATCGTTGTGGAACAATCAGCTGATGGGATAAGTAAATTCAAACATGAATCGTAATGCAACAATCAGCTGATGTGCGAATTGCGTAATTGTTATTATGACACTACTTCCGTCAAATGCCGAGCTCTCATTGGTCTAGAACCAGTACTCTAAAGTGACTCCAGTACTCTAAAGTCGTCATTAGAGTACTGCTTGGTTTTTGGTGTTTTAATGTATATCATTATAATGTTTATTGTAATACCATAATTAGTGCTTATTGCAATGGTCGTAGATAAAAATATTTATCAATCTCTAATTAGAGGAGAACCGATTCGTCACCCAATGTCATCAAATGAACAAGAGCGGTCGATACAGCTTGGATGTTTATTAAAAGGAAATCGAGTTTGATTCCTATGCAACTTCGTGCAAGAATCTTGAGGGAGCTTCATGAGGCTCATGTGGGAATAGTACGTATGAAAGGTCTAGCTCGCTCATATGTTTGGTGGCCAAAAATTGATACAGATATTGAAAATATGGCTTTAAATTGTTCAGGATGTCAACGAGTACAATGTGAACCACCCAAAGCACCAGTTCATCATTGGGAATACCCTTCAAAACCAATGCAAAGAATTCACGTTGATTTTGCTGGTCCGTTTTATGGACATTACTTTCTCTTGATTGTGGATGCCTATAGCAAATGGCCAGAAATTGTTACAATCAAAAAACATAAATTCGTACCAAACCATTGAAGCTTTGCAAAAATTCTTCGGATCATTTGGAATTCCGGATATACTAGTATCAGACAATGGAAAGCAGTTTATTTCTTATGAATTTCAACAATTTCTAAATGCAAATGGAATCAGACATAAAAGATCTGCTCCTTACCACCCCGCTACGAATGGACAAGTAGAACGTTATGTGCAAGACTTAAAAGATTCTATCAGGGCTATGCAGTTTGAGGAAGGCTCTATTGAATTGAAACTACAGAGGTATTTAATGGCCTATCGAAGAGCTCCAAATAGTGCGACTGGACAGTCACCTTCACATCTTCTTATTGGTCATCAAATTCGATCAAAACTTGACCTGATGTATCCGAACCTCTCACTAAAAATGAGCCAAAAGTATGACTCAGAAATCAATTCCAACAATCAAAGAACATTTACAGCTCAAGATCCTGTTGCATACAGAACATATGGTAATGACAGCAAATGGGGTTTTGGGAAAATAGTTAGACAAGAAGGTCCAAGAAATTTCAAGATATTAACAAATAATGGCATCATACGACGTCACTTGGACCAAATAAGACGTTCAGGACGTGACTTGTGTGAATCTTCACTCCAGGACGATCTGATCGAACATGATGAAACACAATCAGCAAACGTCGAAGATGACAGGGAGGAACATAGAGATAGTATTTACTCCAAGAATCAAGAGTCCGACCCACCAAATTACATTACACCAGATGATCAAGTGGATCCGACCCCATCTGATACCATCTTAAGACGATCGACAAGGCAAAAAAGGCCAGTGGAGCGACTTAACCTATGAGATGGGGAGGTGTTACATACATATACATCCCTGATGTTCTACCATAATTCATACTGTACTACATAATACTTTATTTATTTATATCGTATGTTATATTTTTGTTCTGTTTGTTTTTCAATGAAATAAAGAAGATACTTTTCTTAACTATAATAATTATTCATTTATTTTTGTCGTGATCAAATACACGACAGTTTGCATTTAAAATTGAAAGTTTTGAAGATTCCACAAGCTGCAAGATATACTTTGTTAATGAGTATGAATCCTGTATATTTTTTATGAGTCCAACGCTACCTACATCAGCCAGTTTGTCAAGACAAAAAAGGAGGGTCATGTTAGGTACTTTCCTTATAGAAAAATAGGACTAGTCTATTTTTAGCGAATTTCCCCTATAGTGAAGAAGCTATTACTGTAGGTCTCATGGTAAGACCTAAGCCCAAGACCATGATAACTTTTCGTTTTGGGGCCCCCAGAAGCAAAAAACACCATTCGTTCAAATTTTTAGATATATATATATATTTTAATTTCAATGAAACACTGAAAATATTATAAAAAAACTCACTATATTTCGCTTTACGCGTCTTCAGGTGAAAAATTGTATAAAATAAAATAGAAATATAAATAAATTATGACATTTAACAAAAATTACAAAACTGTATAAATATAAACAAAAAACATCTGGTATAAAGTATTTTGAATTAATATAACTATCTTAAGTTTAGCCCGTGAGGAAATTTTGACTTTAAAATCATTTGATGTGCTTGCTCCATGAACCTCAATTCTTGTGTTGTAGATGCAGCATCTAATTGTCGAACTGGTGTAAAGCTGTATAAATCTTCAAATTTTTCTATGTGTAACTTTGCGTGTTTAACTAGTGGTTGTTCCATTTTGTTGTGATTATATGCAAATCTATGTCCTGTGACTCTTGTTCTTAACGAGTTGATTGTCGAGCCAATGTAATCTTTTGGGCATTGTTTGCATTTAACTTGATATACGACGTTTGTTGAATAACAGGACAGATTTTTATTTTTTATGTAATAGCTTTTCTTTGTAGTGCTGCTTTTAAAAGTTGAGGTGCATGAAAGCATTAAGGGCTAAACTTAAGATAGTTATATTAATTCAAAATACTTTATACCAGATGTTTTTTGTTTATATGTTTACAGTTTTTATAATTTTTGTTAAATGTCATAATTTATTTATATTTCTATTTTATTTTATGCAATTTTTCACCTGAAGACGCGTAAAGCGAAATATAGTGAGTTTTAGCGAATTTCCCCTATAGGGAAGAAGCTATTACCGTAGGTCTCATGGTAAGACCTAAGCCCGAGACTATGATAACTTTTGGTTTTGGGGCCACCAGAAGCAAAAAACACCATTCGTTCGAATTTATATATATATATATATATTTGTCTGTTAGCACGATAGCGGCCGTAAAAATGGTCCAATCTTAACGAAAATTGGTACAGACATGTTAAGTGGTAATCACTCGGACGAGTTTGTGAACCAGCCCGATCGGACCACCGGAAGGGGGGGTAAAGGGGGATAAACCCCCTCAAAAATCAGTTTTTTGAGTTTTTTACATAGAAAAATAAAATTTATCAAATTTTTATTGGCACCATTGAATTCAGCTCAAAAAAACAAACAATTTAGTATTTTGAATTACTGCTCTATGTCCATTGGTTACCGAGATATTGAATGTGGTAAACACAGTACGTTGTCCCGATGTTAACCTTATGGGAAATAAATAAAATTCTATATCTCAGTTATTTCTCAACATATCTTGATAAAATTTGGTAAATAGCTTCTTCTAGTTCAGATCTACTAAATATTGAATTAAAACCACCCAGTTTTAATATACCTGTAGCAGCAAACCTGCATACTCATTCCCCATGTTATTCTTATGGTGCTTACCAAAACATGTCAAATCTCGCTATGTTGGATTGAAATATGTTGTTTTGCATTTGAAATTCGCTGAGTATGCAGGTCTGCTGCAACGGGGGTATTTTTATAATATTTTCAGTGTTTCATTGAAATGAAAATATATCTATATATATATATATATATATGTGTCTGTAAGCACGATAGCGCTCGCAAAGATGGTCCGATTGGAATGAAATTTGGCACGGGGGTGTAAAGTAGTATTTATTCGGATGAGTTTGAAAACCAGCCCGATTGGACCACCGGAAGGGGGGGTAAAGGGGGATAAACCCCCCAAAAATGGGTTATTTGGGGTTTTCACATGGAAAAATAAAAATAATCCTATTTTGATTAGCACCATTGAATTCAGCTCGAAAAAACAAACAATTTAGTAATTTGAGTCATTGCTCTATGTCTATTAGTTACAGAGATATTGAAAGTGGTGAACACAGTACGTTGTCTCAATGTTAACCTTATGGGAAATAAGTAAAATTCTATACCTCGCTTATTTCTCAACATATCTTAATAAAACTTTGTTTGTGGCTTCATCTAGATGAGATTTAATGTATTTTAGTCTAAAATCACGGAGGTACAAGTTCCGCAGAAGGAGCACACCCTCTCTATCTAGGGGAAACGGTCGGGAACCGGGGTTTTGGGTGGAGGAGAAACTAAAAGAAGCCGGCAACCGAATACAATCAATATATCGATAGTACAACCGATTCGATATATCGATCGATCCGAAATATCGATATTTCAACCGATTCCATATACCGATATATCGAACCGGGAAACCCAGGATCTCACTGTCCCGGTCGAAATACAGAACAAGGGGGAAAAGGTATAACGGTAAGTACCCAATCTGGTGACGCCCCCGGCGCCACACGGCAAGCGTCTCATAAAGATAAGGAAACATAGATAAGGTGAACAAAAAAGACAGCAACACAAACAACATAAACAAAAAACATTTCATAGTTAGGTGGTCAAAAGTCACAACCAATCAGAGGGAACATAAATATGAAGGGCTGCCCATGATTGGCTGATCCGCTCAAGTGGGTGGAGCTGTTATTCGAGGTGTCGATGGATATCGATACATCGATTGTATTCCCCCCCCCCCATTTCTCAAAGTAATAATGCAAAGGTAAACGACGATATCGATAGGAAATATCGATATATCGTTTGTTTACACTCGTGGACACTCGATTGTTCCCCACCCAACAACCCTGGTTCCCACCGTCTCCCCTAGATAGTTCAGGAAATGAAATCGGTGATATCTCGATTGCTAAGCGATATATCGATTGTCGCTATCGATATATCGTTCCTAAGAATGTCTGACTATCGATTGTTCCCCACCCAAGAACCCCGATTGCCACCGTCTCCCCTAGATAGTGAGGCGAAGCGTGCCCCTTCTGCGGAAGCCATCACACGGTAATTTCCATTTTTGTGGCGGCAAATCTGCATACTCATTCCCCATGTTATCCTTATGGGCATTAAAAAAAATTCTTTATCTTTATTATTTCTAAATATATCTTGATAAAACTTGGTACATGGCTTCTTCTAGATAAGATCTCTGCTAAATATTGAAATTAAACCACCTAGTTTAAACATGCCTGTAGCAGCAAACCTGCATACTCATTCCCCATGTTATTCTTATGGAGATTACGAAAACATGCCATGTCTCACTACATTGGTTGGAAGTATTTTTTGGTATTTGAAATTCGCCGAATATGCAGGTCTGCTGCAACGGGGGTATTATTTAATACTTACCAGATTTAAAAAAAATGGTGATGCCTATAATGTTGCAGGGAACAAACTCAAAACGACCGCAGCAAATGTATTCCTCCACTTCTAGCAGATAAGCTGTACTAATTAAAATCAGATTTTGATATGGATACTAGACATTTGACAACCAAAAAGTTACTCTTGGTATATTTATTTACAATCACAGCGTCACTTGACGAACAGGACACTACCGACACTAGACAGAAGCAGAAGACATGCAAAAACTGATGGCAATAAAAACAAAACTACAGCTTGAGTCCAGTGTTGCCAGCACATCTTTTTGTGATACGCAATTTTCCCTAATGCCTAAAGAATATTCATTGATATTCAAGCTTATGAACAATATCATAGCCATCTCTAGTAATAAGGCCGCGGCCTTCGACCTGGCAACGTCGCTTCTCAAGGGTTTTTTGCATAGAAAACCATTGCTTTCCCTTACAGAGCTAGCTGGTTTGAAGTAAACAAAAAAAAGTGCCATAAGAGAGTATGGAAAACTAAATCAGCTGAACCCTTAGGCGCGATGTTGCCATTTACAACTTTTACCTTAGACTAGGGATAGAGATTGTCCCAATCTAAGCTAAATTGTATTGTCCCTAGTCTAAGCTTTTACTAGAGATGGTTATGACAATATAGTCTGGGGTGGTCCAAGGCCACACTACATAGTGGGGCCTTGGGTGGTTTGAGCTCTTTTATTCTCGAATCTTTTTATTCCGTGGTGAGTCACATCTATACTGATTGCAGTAAGGTCAATGATAAATTGTGAAGATAAAATGAGACAAAAAATAAGTGATCCCAACAAATCGCTTGGGACTCTACCAAAGTCGGACAACGACAGTCAGACGACCAGGACCGTAACGACCACAGGGGACACGGGGGCATTAAAGACCAGAGAATTTTGAATTTCACAAGCGCCGAAGATCTGGCCGCATCGACGATTCGACTCATCGCGACCGCGTGCTAGCAATCGATGCCCAGAGTTTCCCGCCACCACAGGAAGAAGCCGGTTAACTGGTGGACGCCTGAAATCGCGGAACTCCGAAGGAGATGCCTTGGTCTCCGACGAGCTGCGCAGCGAGCCAGGAACCACCCTGATGCAAATGCCAAATCGGTTGAGCACAGAGCGGCCCGGCGAGAGCTCCGCGGTGCCATCATCCGGAGTAAAGTCGGTGCTGGAAACAGCTGTGTCAGGATATCGACAACGACCCCTGGGGGACGGGCTACAAACTCGTAACCCAAAAGCTAGGGGCTCGCTCACCACCTGCGGTCATGAACCACAAGCCTTGGCTGCCGTCGTCGATACACTGTTTCCCAGCCACCCAGTTCGGCCAGTCAGAGAATTCGGAGAGGTAGGCGCCTTCCCAGCTTTCCGGAAAGAGGAACTTACCGCCACCGTCTGATCCCTACGACCCAGAAGAGCGCCCGATCCCGATGGCATTCCGTCGGAGGTGCTCAAGCTCGATGCGGAGGTTAATCCAAGGCTTCTGCTCGACATGTGCTTGTCTGGCGAAAAGCGTTTTCTTCTCCTCATGGAAGGTAGCCCACCTTGTTCTTATCCCCAAGGCGAAGAGTACACCGGGGACTCCTTCTTTCCGACCCCTGTGTATGCTCGACACGGCCGGGAAAGCGCTTGAAAAGCTCTTGCGCGTCAGGCTGACAGTGGCTATCGTCTCTGCGGGGGACTAGTCCTCGCAGCAGAACGGCTTCAGATCCGGTCGCTCTACCATCGACGCTATCCAGGAGGTAGTCGAGGCAGTGCGAAGAGCGGGGGGACCACAACCACTGGTCGCGGAGATCGTCGTCTTCACCAAAAAGAGGATAAACACCGTGTTCCCGGTGCAGATAGGTGACGTCACACTCGAGACTAAGGCCTTGTTTGCACGACGACCAGACAGTAGGACAGTAGAAAAAATTCTTTTGTTCTCTTTTGTTCAAAGGTGTTACTGTCCACTGTACTGGGCGTCGTGCAAACAGGCTCTAAGCCTGCTGCAAAATACCTGGAGTCATGGCCGACAGCAGACTGTCTTTCGGCGAGCAGATCCAGCGCGCCGCCGACAAAGCCGCTAAGGGTGTCGCTGCTCTTGGTAGGCTTATGCCCATTGTTGGCGGTCAGTGTCGGCCTTAGGGGAGGGCAACAGGGGCGCCGACCAGGGCCTCGCACTTTCGATAAGAGTTTTACTTAGTTTAAAATAGGTGACGTCGAAATAAATAGTAAAATTTCAATAAATCAGCAAAGAGATATTTATCAAACCATGAGAATGATTACACAATTAAAGATATGTTGAGAAATAGGCGGATTTCCTGTAAAAATGTAAAATATCGGAAATATCGTAAAACATTGAAAATATTGTCTCTATGTGCCGATACGAGATCGAATATCGTTTTTGGCGATACTATACGTATCATTTTCAAAATATCGTATCGTCCCCTGTGTATCGCGATATTCCGATATGATATTGTATCCATCGTATCACCCACACCCATGACTAGCTAGCACAGTGTTGCCATGGGATATTTAGACTACTCGAGGGATAAAATGGGATTGTGTGATAAAATTGTACTTTGTTAATGTGACTGAAAAAAATTGTTACTTTTGCTTTGAGCGTTTAGATCTTTTGTTCTTTTGCATATGTAATAAAATCATTCGTACTAGAATTATCAGGTTAACATTTAATATTACCTAGGGTAAAATTTGAAGAAAGTTAAAATTTTGAAGGCTAGGTTAGGTTATAGAGAGCACTCTCAAAGTGAAAAGATGACAACCTGCCTTTTATTGTGTCTAATCAGTTTTTTAACTAACGGTTAAAATAAATTTTCAAGTTTATTTTATCAATAAGGTATTTTGATTTAGGTACATGAAAATTAACGGATCTTTTCCGTTATACGTATACCACTTTTTCAGGTCTGTTTTTCAAGTTTGATTTTGGTAAGTTAGGTTAGGTTAACCTAACCTAACATAACTTAACCTTACCTAGCCTAACCAACCTAACCAACTGCAAGTGGGACCGCTAAACGGTCAGACGCTGGCTTATCGCGACTAGACAAAGATAACGGTAGATAAGATAACGAAACCGCGGGTAAAACATTCTTATTAGGAATTTCCACTTAAAAACGAATAATAACAATTTGACCTAGTTTATGGTGCTCGGTTAAAACCCAAGCTTAAAGGGTAAATTTGGAACAGTGGTATACGTATAACGGAAAAGATCCAAATTAACTAACTTTTGTTTTAGCATTCTTTTACAAGGTGATGGGTATGATGGGAATCCCGCTTCGCTGAGGAAAAGTAAACAAATTGTAAATATAAACAAATGCATCAGCTTTTCAGCCCTGTTCTGTAAATTTATGCCCATAGAGAAAATGTTATCAAAAATCAATTTTTCCTGGGATTTTCTCAACGAGAGCTCATTTTCAAACGAAACGAGAGATCAACGAAACACTGAGGCACTGAGGTAGCGTACAGAGATCAGTGTCTCCAGATGTGGGGATTTTCCCCCACATTGGGGATTTTTAGCGCTGAAAAACAGTGGTGGGGAATTATGTGGGTATTTTGGTTAAGTGGGGAAAAATTGGGGAATTATCATATTTTTCTCTTAAATTAATAGAGACTGACTCGTAAAATTGAAAAATGTGGTTCGTTGAACCATGCAGTTTTAGTATAAATGAACTAATAGCAGTAATTTATCAGAGCCATGCGCAGTTTATTTTGTGTTTACACTCTGACTCTGACTTTTTCCCTCTCCAAACGGTCCTGCCGCCCAAACCTGCCAAACCTTTCAGTTTCGTTCTGTCCCCTTCTTCTCTACAGTTGCTACTGGTTATACAGGGTGTCCCGAAATTATGGTAAAATATTTTAGTACCGTATGTGATTGCTGAGGTAAAAATAAGAAAAAAAGTTCATGTAAACATAGGGCCTAAAGTGCTTCGTTTTCCGTCTGTGCGTCAGTTTGTGTTTTTTACATGTTTAATTATATCTCACGAACCTCTTGACGTATAAACTTCAAACTTCTTACATGGATGGTCATTATTAAGAACTATTTTTGCAAGAAGTATCAAATTTCTACATTGTACCATTTCAAAGCGGCGACTGTTTATTGTTTTAAAAGCTAAATATCTTAAAAACCAAAAATTTTAGAAAAATTATACAAGAGACAAAGAAGTTGCGACATGTAATCCCATTAACGCTGATATTAAGATTACGACGATCAGACCACTAATAACTGATAAATCTTAAATTTCTGAATGAAAACATGCAAATTTTTGATAAAAAATAGCACTTTCTAAATTACTGCTTTGGAATTTTAATTATAAAAACAGCTGATTGGAAAAACAGTTGATTTTTTTAAAACAGCTGTTTGTTTCTGTTACAAATTTTAACAATTAATTTAATTGTTAGCAAATTACAGGAAGTAATGAAATGCAATGAGTTGCATGAGTATTCGAGTTTTTTAAACCGTTCAAACCGTAAACCGTTAAACTGTGTTTTTTGTGTTTAGCGTTTAACGTAAAATGGAAGGTAATGTGCATGCTTATTATTCATACTCTGAATTAACAGATATGCATTTAATGTATGGATTGGGGCGCTGCAATAGTACTGCAGCAAAGCGTCTTTATCAAGAGCATTTTCCCAACAGAATTTGTCCGAGTGCAAGGTTTTTTGCCACCATTCACCAACGCCTGTCTGAAACAGGTTCTTTGAAAGAGCACAGCAATGCAGGTAGACCCCGATCTACGAGGTCTATTGAATTTGAAGAATTAGTGCTTAATGAAATCGCGGAAAATCCTGAGAATAGCACACACAAGAGAGTTGGCGCTACAGCTTAATTCTAACAAATCTATTATTTAGAGGATACTACATGAGCAACATTGTATCCTTTCCACATCCAGCAAGTCCAGACTCTAATGCCAAATGACCATGCTCCTCGTGTTGTAATTTGTGAATGGTTTGGCAAAAAAGTCGAGATCTAAACTTTTTATCGAACGTTTTATTTACCGACTAGGTTCGCTTCACAAGAACGGCTATTATCAACTGTCATAACCAACACATTTGGGCAGACGAGAATCTTTATATTTTGATTAGGATTTTTGCGGACATTTGCCATCACTGATTAGTAAAAAACAAGTTTCACGACGTTTCGGGATCTGGAATCTGATCCCGTCTTCAGGTGGAAGAAAACCTAGAACATAACAAGATTAGTAAAACATAGCCAGGAAAACCTGGAGAAAAACACAGCTAAAACAGAGAACTGTAAAAGCAGTCACGAAAACAATAAGCTGAAAAGAAAAACAATACACAAAATAACACAGGAATCACAAGTCTCAGCTCAGCTCTGATTGGGTGTGGACGTGCTCTCTCCTGCCTGGTGATTCTTGATACTTGTGATTCCTGTGTTATTTTGTGTATTGTTTTTCTTTTCAGCTTATTGTTTTCGTGACTGCTTTTACAGTTCTCTGTTTTAGCTGTGTTTTTCTCCAGGTTTTCCTGGCTATGTTTTACTAATCTTGTTATGTTCTAGGTTTTCTTCCACCTGAAGACGGGATCAGATTCCAGATCCCGAAACGTCGTGAAACTTGTTTTTTACTAATCAGTGATGGCAAATGTCCGCAAAAATCCTAATCAAAATATAAAATCACCATCACCAACAATGAATTTCAAACAAAGAGACGAGAATCCTCATGCAATCCAACCTAATCGCCCACAATATCAGTTCTCCATGAACATTTGGGCAGGAATCGTAGCTGATCATCTTTTTATTTTCGAGCTTCCTTCTAGGCTTAATGGCATAACCTACTTAAACTTTTTGATAGAGGAGCTTCCTACATTACTTGAGGATGTGCCTCTTCAGTTGCGCCAGAAGATGTGGTTTATGCACGATGGGGCACCACCACACTTTAGCGTTCCTGTCCGTGCTCACTTGGATGCTCGCTATCCAGATCAATGGATAGGTCGAGGTGGGCCAGTACCATGGCCAGCAAGGTCGCCGGACTTAAATCCTTTGGATTTTTACCTTTGGGAACATTTAAAGGCCTTAGTATACAATTCTCCGATCAATACCGTTGATGAACTGCGATTAAGGATTTCTAACGGAATAGAACGAATCAAGCAGACTCCTGGAATTTTCGAACGGGTCCGACAATCGTTCGGAAGACGACTGGACGCATGCATTGAAAACAACGGAGGTCATTTTGAACATCATCTTTAGATTTCTGCTATAATTTTAGTGTCATTCTAGTGCAATTATTTTCCAATGAGCTGTTTATTAATTTATCTTATAAAGGTTTACTGTGTACCTAATGTAGCTGTAACCGTAACTATGTAGTAAAGTGTCTACTTTATTAAACTTAGTTTTACAATAACTGTCATAATTCTTTTCATTACTTACTGTAATTTGCTAACAATTAAATTGTTAAAATTAACAGAAACAAACAGCTGGTTTTTAAAAAATCAGCTGGTTTCCAATCAGCTGTTTTTATAATTAAAATTCCAAAGCAGAGTATATAACTAATTTAGAAAGTGCTATTTTTTATCAAAAATTTGCATGTTTTCATTCAGAAAATTTAAGATTTATCAGTTATTAGTGGTCCGATCGTCATAATCTTAATATCAGCGTTAATGGGATTAAATTTCGCAAACTTTTTTGTCTCTTGTATAATTTTTCTAAAATTTACGGTATTTAAGATATTTAGCTTTTAAAACAAAAAATAGTCGCCACTTTGAAATGGTACAAAGTAGAAATTTGATACTTCTTGCAAACATATTTCTTAATAATGACCATCCATGTACGAAGTTTGAAGTTTATACGTCAAGAGGTTCGTGAGATATAATTAAACATGTAAAAAACACAAACTGACGCACAGACGGAAAACGAAGCACTTTAGGCCCTATGTTTACATGAACTTTTTTTCTTATTTTTACCTCAGCAATCACATACTAAAATATTTTACCATATTTTCGGGACACTCTGTATATGCATCGATAAAATACATCTATGGTTCCAAGGTGTAGTTCTCGGAAACAGTGAAAAATGGTTATCTGTGTGTCACTCATTAAATTGTGGCTAACGAAATATCGCATGTAAGATTAGGGATTCCTAAAAAAGTGTTGATAGTGATCGGTTATTTATTTAAAGTGATACAAAAGATTTCCTTACCTGAAAATTGGGGAATTGTGGGGAAAATTAGGACTGCAGGTAGGGAATTGTGGGGAATTTTGGGCCTCTTGGCTGGTGGGGATTTGTGGGGAATTTTAGTGGTGACAAGTGGGGAATTTTAATTTTTAATCTGGAGACACTGACAGTGACAGAGATAGAGACGGACGTATACCTCGTGGTTAGGACTAGGAATAGGTCTCCAATAAAGCTCTTCTAAGAAGAAATTGGATGGTTTGATTATAAATTTGTTAGTCTTTTAGCGTAAGTATACAAAATTCTCTTGACTGATTTAGATTTATATTCGATGAAGGGGTGGTCATTCAAAACGAGCGTGGTGGCGGGGAGACAGTTATTTTTTTCTCAAGATATCTACTTGAACCAAACTGCCAATCTCTTTAATAAATTGCATTCATAATCAGGTTTGTTATATCATAATCCGAATTAATTATGAAATTTGTAGAACAACTCAAATGTGTCATCATATTGTGAATATTGTTTGATTGTTTTGATTGCTTGGATAACTAACCAAGGCCCTATTTCCAATTGCAAAATTAAATCTTAGAATCGGCACTTTGGTATTATACGGAGGCCACCCTTATACAGCGCGCTGCGGTGGTTTTGTTAGGTTGGATTATCATAAAAGTGTTCGTAGACTCTTCTTGTTTCGATACGAATCTAACGATACCAAATGAGTCATACTTTTGCCCGCCAAATCCCTTCCAAGTACGCCAAGGTCAGGTCATTAACCGGAGCTCACGCATCACCTGTCTTCGCTGAAATGATGACTCATCTAATATCGTTCGATTCATAACGAAATGAGGAAAGTCCTATTAAACATATTTATGGTAACCCAACCCAACATAACCGCCGCAGCGTGCTGTACAAGGCTTGCCGTACATGTGGCGACCGGGTATGGCCACAATCCTCGCCAAGGTATCAACCGTCGAAGGTTACACGTCCAACTCAATCCTCGCCAACATCGCTGTCTTCTGAGAGGCAGAACACAAAGACCGCTCATCATAATTATGTGAAAATTGGATAGTAAGTAACTTAAAGTATGTTCTTTCCAATCAGCCTGTATGGTTATTTTTGGTATGCAGTAATCAAAATTTAGTGAGTCGGTGGCGCAGTTGGTAGTGCACTCGGCCCCGGTTCTGTGGCGGCAGCGTCGCAGGATCGAGTTCCGATGATGCCGCATATTTCCAGTATATGCAGCAGTACTGTTCATCCTTGTACTGAATTGGCTCACTCCTTGGGTTTGCTTGATAACTTCCACGCACAGGCCTGAGGCCCATGTGGGGGGCAAAAATGCAAGGTAAAAAGAGGGCGCCACCCTCTTTTTAAAAAAGGAAAAAAAAAGGAATCTCCAAAAAAAATAGTTGCCTCCGCATAATACCAAAGTACCTTAGAATCCACTCTATAACAACATTTCTGATTTTTTGCCTTTTCAGAATATGTTTAGGCATGGGCCCCGATTGTTAACCCGGTAGAGGTTGCTCTGAATTGAAAACGTGAAGAGATGCACATGGTCATTCTGACCGGGTATATTAAAACAGCCACATTTTAGTAAGAGTAACATTCTAATTACAAAAAAATCGAATAAACATTATAATTATCGTATCTGACATTTTAATTATACTTAGGGTAAGTAAAACCATTTGCCATTTTGCAATGGCAGAGGTCGCACTGAATTAAAAATGCGAAGAAATGCTCATGGTCATTCTGACCAGGTATAATAAAACAGCCATATTTCAGTACCCGATTCCCACCGTGTCCCCAAGATTGAGTGGGTGTGCTCCTTCTGTGGTTTGTACCAAGAATTATATTTTAATTACATGAAATCGTAAAACATAATATATTGAACATCTTACCTTTAAAATATGTTTAAAAAATTGGTACTTTGGTATTATAATGAGGCCACCCTCATACAGCGCGCTGCGGCGGTAATGTTAAGTTAGGTTATCATAAATATGTGAGTAGGATTTTCCTCATTTCGTTATGAACCAAACGATACCAAATGAGTCATAACTTATTTTCGCCCGCCAAACCCCGTTGACAGGTGCTGTGCGCGCTCCGGCCAACGACCAGACCTGGGCGTAAATGGAGGGGATTTGGTGGGCAAAAGTATGACTCATCTGGTATTGTTTGATTCGTAACTTAACGAGGAAAGTCCTACTGACATATTTAAGATAACCTAACCTAACATAACCGCTGCAGTGCTCTGTATAAGGGTGGCAATCGAGTGGTTGAGGGTAGACGATAGCGGCGGTGATGACGTGAACACACAATCCTCGCTGACATCGCTGCCTTCTGGGAGACAGAACACGAATACCGTTCATCATAATTAAGTCAAATGTGGACAGTAAGTCGATTGAAGTGTGCTCTTCCCAATGATGTAGTTATTTTTGGTGTCCAGCAAAACAATCTCTCTAAAAACAGTGGCTGAGTGATAAGAAATTAGGCGTTAGGCGATAATATTACTTACTGTACTTACTTACTTACTTACTGTTGTGGCCACAAGTATCCCAAGTGGTACTTGGCCTCTCCAACACAATGCCTCCATAGATCTCTGTTTCTTGCGTCTTCCCTTGTTCTACCCGGTTTTATTAGGTCTTTTTCCACTTGGTCCCACCATCGAAGTTTCGGTCTTCCAAGGGGTTTTCTGCCTTCTGGGTTGTTCTTTAGGATGTTCTTAGATAAGGAGCTATTTTCTTTTCTTAAAATATGTCCTGCCCATCTTAACCTTCTACTTCGAACCTCAGCAACGACATCTGGAACTTTATAAAGCTCTCTAAGTTCTTGATTGTGTCTTAATCTCCATTGTCTTCAAAAATTGGTCCATAAACTTTTCTTAATACAGTAGAACCCGTCATAACCGGCCTCCACGGGACCGAGCCCAGGCCGGATAAGGATTTGGCTGGATAATTCAACCTATTATGAAAACGATAATTTATAACTAATTAATTATGTACCTAGTGATTAAGTCCAAAGTAGACTCGCCTTTTTGGATGATTTCAAAAATACACATGTAAGTAAAACTAACACCACACATCAGTTGGAAGACTAATTGATCTCGTTTCACCCATGGTTTTGAATTAATGAAATAATTTACCTATTGGGTAGTATTTTTTACCGTAATAGCTTTCATGTGAATGCCTGCCACAGGCCTACAATGAAACTTGACCAAGCAAAACAATTAATAACCCCACTGGATGTATATTAAAAACAGTCTAGAAGTTACTAGCTCAACTGAGTACTGTACACGTAGCACTCATAGCAGTACGAATTATTGGCTCAAGTTCACGATCGCCGAATTCCAGTGGATCCCACTTGCCAAAACATTCGGCTAGCACTTCGCCGCGTGTGGTGAGAGTAGCATAATGTGGAGTCCTGCTGTACTTACCAGTTCACGTTCGCATTAGCATAGATTATTCTGTTTTTTGGTGGTAAACAGAGTGATATCCAAGAGATAATTAGAAGGAATATGATCCAAGAGATAATTAGAAGGAATATGCGTCAGTAAGCATGAGAAATATGATTTGATGAAGGCTTCTGAGAAGCGGCCGGATAAACCGAGGGCCGGTAAAACCAAGGCCGGATATGAGAGGTTCTACTGTATTTTATTTTCAAACACTATAATCTTTCTTTCTGTTTTCTTACTTAAACTCCAATTCTCTGATCCATAATAAGAGTACAGGTTTGATGATCGTGTTATATGAGGGTCAACCAGAAAGTAAAGCACGTTTTGTTACTAAACCTAGCCCTGTTGCCCCAACACCGCGACTGAGTGTGCGGTCTAAAGGTCCACTCCTGGTCTCAATTTGGGCAAAGTCTCGTTGCCGACCGACCACGCATTTCATTCTCACAGCGTTTCAAAATGGCGGCGCCCTTTAAATATCCCGTCAAATGTATTTGACCTAATAATGTTGCTTCTTTCAGTTCCTTACCACTTTCAAACACTTTCTAGCCTAAAAATTCCCTTAACTACGAAAAAAACTTTATCCACGTATGGCCAGGTAAGGGTTACACAGGGATTGTCCGAAAATGTCTTACTTGAGGCAGCAAAGTTCTGTGAAGTTGCGTGGGGCGGGCGCCGCGGTGCCATGGATCAGCAACATCAAAGCCTGCGATTGGATTTATCCAAATCGCATGTTTTGTATGGCATGTAAAGTGATCGTAGGGCCTCATGATGGACTCAGGATAAATTTTTTCTCCTCTACAAATAAATTCAACAGTGAATAAATGTTTTAAGCCGCAAAACAGTCTTTAAATCACCTCACTCGCATTCGGCGGGGTTTTTCACTTGAAACTGCCATTTTGAAAAGCTGTTAAAATGAAATGCGAGATCGGTCGGCAACGAGATTTGGCTCAAATTGAGACCGGGAGTGGACCTTTAGACCGCACACTCAGTCGCGGTGTTGGGGTAACAGGGCTAGATTTAGTAACAAAACGTGCTTTACTTTCTGGACGACCCTTGTATATCCTAAATTTGGTGTTGTTGGATAATATTTTTGAGCTAAGTAGTTTGTGACAGGCTGAAAAACTTTTCTGTGCTAGGTTTAATCTATTCTGAATTTCTATATCTTCATTATTATTACTGGTGAGGATGACTCCCAAATATTTGAAATTTGTCACTTCTTCAAATTTAAATTCTTCAATTTCAGTGTGGTTTCTATTTTGGTTCCTAAATTGATCAATGTTTTGTGTTTGTCATATTAATAGGTAATAATAGGCGATAATATTGTGATGTAATAATAATAGGCGATAATATTACAATAATTAATTTGAACTGTAGATATTCCAATATTATTTACTGATTGATGAATTGACATAAAATTACTACAATTTTTAGCGTCATGTCAGAAGAAATGGATAATAAAGAACGATTATTGGAAACTTATTGGTCTATGACTGACCGTAAAAGGGTTGTTCAGGTATCAGATGGCAGGTATTGTAAAATAAGTGATCTCCATAATTGGGATAGTAAAGCTTATGCTAAATCCCCTACTCTAAGGACCCTGCTTGAGCACCAAGATATAAAAGAGAAACAATTACTGCCAGAACAAAACTATACTTCAATATTTGAAGCAATAATGAAAGAAACTGGACTGAAATACATCAAAAATGAGTTGCGTAAGAATGAAGATTTCATAAGAGAAGAACCAAACACTGTCTGTGTGGCAATCACAGTTGACACTGTGCCAGTCTGGGCGTTCGACGGCTTCGGACCGAACAAGGCTAAAGCACTAGAAGCTGCAGCAAGGAAAGGTGTCAAATTCTTAATAAGTGTTTGCAGTAATTATGTTATCTTTTAATCGAACATTCTGTGTCAAACAATAATGCCTTTATTACTATGTTAACCTAAATTCATACTGTATTGTTACTGAAAAGTATTAATTTCAAATTAGATTTGATGAGAAGTATCAGTGTTGAATTTCTGTGGGTAGAAGACAAAATGTGGTAATTCGTATTTTGTAATCGTTTCAGGATAGCAATTTTAAAGTTTTGAAATTTCAGTGCATTTAGAAAAATTAGTCTTTACATTTATTGGTGAGTAATTTTGTCAAACCGTACTTGTCAGCTATTTTTTTGCTAACTAAATAAAGAGTATGAAAATAAAATAATTTTTTGTAAATTTTCTATTATATGTTTTCAAAGTGCTGTCCAATAGCTATATCATTTTTTTGTTGAAAGTCATTGTTGGTAATGGTGAGTTTATGTTTTGATTCTTGCGGACATTTGTCATCACTGCTAAGTAAATAAAAACAACTTTTATACCGTTTTGGGGTCTAGAATCTGATCCTGTCTTTGTGAAACTTAGTTTTACGAAAAAGTGATGGTAGATGTCTGCAAAAATCAAAATCAAAACACCTTTTGTCATTTACTTCTTCGAACATCTCATCATCCAAATGTTTTGGACATGACCGGTGAACATAACAGGTTTTGTCATCTTATGTTTAAATATACAAATATAATACCAAAGTATCAAAAAATGCATATGTAAAATGCTGTCTGACGTATTGACCGGTACTTTCAAAACATGAGGAGACGCACAGTGTCAAGTCGACCAGTACTCGACAAAAGCTGCCACTGGACTGACAGGAGGGGGTGGGGAATGGCGGAAAGTAAGTCATGGCGTTCTTGGAATGAGGTACAGTTACGGCTGACACTGCCGACGCCCACAAATATAATTTTTACGCAAAAAAGTACCGACCTGGTCATTTTGACAGCTATGCGTGCTCTCGCGGGTTAACAGGTTATCAGGGGTGAATTACTCACCAGGTAGAGATAACTGGTGCCAAATCCGAAGGCCTAGTCCGTCCGTAAGACTATTGTTAATTTTAGCATTGGGCTTATGGTATGGACGGTGTGGGCCTTAAGATTTGGCACCAACTGTATTTGGAAGCAGCATGGCTGGTGGGTCCAGTGGCATTATGCTAGGTTTCCAAATGGTCCCCTTTGGCACAAGGTAAGATGGTGACCAGGCTTCATTCCAAGTACGATCTTTCTGTGTTTAGAATGAAGGGCTGCACTGTAGTTTCCGCCCCACATCTCATAACCTCAACAAACTTGGGGAGAATGTGGGATTTAGGGGTATTGAGTAGGGAAACCAAACGATTAAAATTTGAGGAACCTTAATGTCTCAAGTACAATCCGCAAAATATGAGTAAACTGTCAATAATGTTGATACATGATGCCTACATGGTGTCGTCTGTAAGTAAGAGTATCCGATAACAAATAGCGACTGTCCTATAGAATATTTCAACTGAATAACACGTTATTCTAAAGATATCGTAGATCGATGTTTCATTCTAATGTACCCACCGAAATATCGAACTGTAATTTTAACGGGTGAAACAGAGCAGATCCTGTAACGTGCAGCACTTTGTTCCCTCCCCTGTAATTGCACGGATGTTAACGTCGTATGAAAACAAAGGAAATAATCACCATGCCCGAAACAATAAATCATGTTACGAGAAAGTGAATTATGCCCGTTGTAATTGGTGTTACCCATTCTGGTGGCGCCACGGCGCTTTCTGACGTCATGGACGTCACTAGTGGCCGACTGGTGCAGCCTTTCATGGCTGCAGCAGCGGCCAAGCTTTTAGAGATAGGAAATTTGCAGTCTGGCCAAAATTCTAATGTGGGAAATGTGCATCCTGGCCAAGTTCTTAAACAAATAAAAGAATAAAACAGAAAATACAACTAATTATAACTGTAGCTGATTAAGCAACAAAATATCAATAGAAAATGTTTACTCACCGTAATTCTTAAAACAGCTATTCCTGCTGAACAAGAGGGTAAACATGCCGGACAGTCCTCAAGAAATAATAGAAGGCGTCAATGTCAGACAGTCCTGCTTCCCTCTAGTACAGGTATTCAGCGAGGTGTTCGGCCATCTTCGACTTCCTCACACTCTGTAGGCACCTTCTAACGGAGCGCCACTGACTTTCAATAGTCTGTGTATTCACCCCAGTAACCGGATCTATGAAATTTTTACTGTGATTGACAGTAAAATGGTGGTACCTGTGTTCCGGTAAACGGAAATAGGCACCCTACAAGTCTGTAGCTATTTATTGTTGTCTCCGGTAACGTATGTTTCAAAATCAATGGAATCAAAGTCTTATATTGTTTGGACAGATTTTGATGTGGAACCTCCCACCACGCCGTTCACGGCCTTTAATATTTACATTCAATTCTACCAACCCCAAAATCCATGTGCCCTCCAAAAATATTCCCTTTCATATTTCCTTCAGCCAATTTTGCATTCGTCAATCTGCATGACGTTCATCGCTCACCCTAAAGCTAAGTTTACACTAGCATCTAAAAGTTGCGTCACTTGGACACTCTAATTAACATTGTTGCTATGCCGATACAGGTTTACCAAAAACAGCTGTGTTAACACTTCAATTGTTACAACACATTATTTATCATTGGAGGGATGCAGTTTTAAGTGGCGACACAAATATTTGTAAAAATAAATATTTGGATCGTTAAAAAAGTCCTTTATTAGTTTCGGGGTTTTGTCATTGGCTAGAAAGTATGTTTTCAGAGGTTTAAACAGTTTAAGAAGTCTTTCAACTGCCGGCATGAGAGCCAGCCATCTAGTTTTACTGCAGCCCAATAGCTTCTTGTACTCAACTGCAGCTTCCTCACAAAATTCTTTAAATGACTCGACCCTCACCGTTTAAATGTAAAAATGAGCATATATCTTAACTACAACAGCCTCTATGTCGATAGGGAGACTCTCTGCTGCAGTCTGGATAGTGTTGTTTATCACATGAGCAGCACATCCAATGCCAACCACATCTTGTCCTAAGGAGTTTTTTAGTTTATAAAACACATTATTTTTTCTATGACGAGCGGCTCCACCAAAGTTTGTGTTTGTGTTGTCTGCCGAAAAACCAACAACTTTGTCGAAAATATTTGCATTTTGCACAACAGAAATTAAATGGTCACATATTATATCAGATGATTCCCCTGGAAGTGCTTGCAGCTCCAATAATTTAATATTCACTCCTGTTTTGGGGTCGAAGAATCTCACTAAAGCTGGAAATAATTTAAGTTCTTTGTGGTTTGACGAGTCAATAGAAACTGAAACAAATTTTGCTTCCATCAAATTTAATTTTAACTCGCTCTCTGCTAGAGGGGCTAAAACATTAACAACTACTGACTCTGATTTTGTACGTGCACACGTAAATTTAGGTTCGAATAGTTTTTGAATGATTTTGGACGTACAATCCATTGAGCGAAAACTCTGAGAGTGGTTGACAGTATGGTAGGCGAATACACCCTCTGCAGCAGCCAGTTCCAGTTCTTTAGTCCCGCATGTAGAGGATTTGAAAAATTTACTTAAGGTATTGGAGGACGAAGCTGCTACGAGCGCTAATTTATGCTTTTCACTTTTAATGTGTTGATTTATATCAGATTTTCCACCATGGGAAACAGAAATGTGTGTTAAAGTTAAGCAACGAACGTCTGAATCACTTTTAGTTTTCTTAATATTCGGGAATTCTTTTTGGAGATCACTATTGAATTTGCAGGCACGCTTAGGCATTTTAATATTTTAAAACACTACATTTCAAACAATATACATACATATATGAACCAACAAAACACACAAAAACATAAATGCACCTATTGAGGTTATGTTTGTTTGAACGGTGCGGCACCACGTGGGCATGGGAACTGCAGAACCCTTTTTTCGTCTGTGATAGCGTGATAGCAGTCGACAACAGCCGACTTCGCGTCGCCAGGGGTCGGAATCACACCCGATCGTGCACGAGCAACGCTGGAAACGGCCGACGGATTACGAATCATCGGATTGTGTACGAACATTGCCGGAAATGGCCAAAAATTACAGAAATTATTGTGTAGTGATATTTTAATGTAAATCATGTTTCTTGGAATCATTATTAATTACTAGAAAACAACGGAAGAACCAAAAAATGTTTATGAGTTTTTTTTTATTAAAACATATTTTTAAAAGTATTTTCTTATCGATAACGCCAAAACGGGACAAATGGGCATCCCGAGAGAGTTTATCGGGACAACGGGACACGTCGCTAAAAAATGGGACCGTCCCGTTCAAAACGGTACGTCTGGTCACCTTAGATATTCATGACTTTTAAGTTTGAAAACCAGCAAGATCGGTACACTCCAAGGTGGTTTTTTTTACTGAATAAAATTTATTTTTAAGATTTAACATATTTCTATTAATTTTATTTCAATTTAATGGTCAGAATTGAATTCAGCTTAAAAAAATAAACAACATAGCATTTTGCATTATTCCCTACATCAATTGGATACCGGTACTGAGATATTGGATCTGCGAAATGCAGTACATTGTCTTTTGTTCTCCCTGAAGGGACATAAACTATCCAAATTCTGGTATGAATACCCAACTTTTTCATTCAATTGCCCTAAAATGGGATTAAAAAAAATTATAATACAAACCACATGATTGAATTTAATTTGTCCATGTGATGGTTTGATTAGTTTTTATCTCTTGGATCTGAGTAGATTGATTATATGTTTGCTGACATTTATGTACTATAACAAGTATTCGTTTATTAAAAATTATCAGAATAAGAATAACTATTGAGAAATAAGATCATGAATGATAAAATTTATTTTACTTAGATTAATATTTACACAAAATATTCAAAACAATAATTTCCCTAACTTATGTAGAATATGCACACATTTAAAAAATAAATCCTTTAGAAATTAACTGAGAACGCAAGTTTGCTAACAAGTGTATTTAAATTTTAAGATAAAGCCTATGTTTAGATTTAATTGTTTCATGTGATTATTTTATTTGTTTTTATTTTGTCTGATTTTAAATAATTGATTGCATGTTTGCTTACATTTGTATGGTATAACAAGGATACACTTATAAAAAAAATTAAACCAATAATTACAAGAATAACAAAAAGCTTATTGCTGGAATGGACAGTACCGGCCTTAGACAACGCGAGGCCGTGGGCGAGATATTCAGTGACTACCTCCCCTCCCAATCACTGTGTCGCCCCCCGATTTCACACCCTTTTTCCCCACTCCTCCTCCTCCCCCAGCAATACTGCCCACATCGCCGGGTCAAAAGATAAGTGATCCGTCATGCGACCAGTGTTCCCTCTGAACTGTAAACATTGCAACAGGAAAATAGTGAACTTAAGTTAAATCATGTTTTTATTATTACACAAGCAATACATGTTGGATTACCTAATAAGACAATGTTTTCGTAAACTAATATTGTTGATGTCATCTAAAATTATGTTTTTATATTCTAGTCTCCTATTAAAAAAAAAACTTGCCTCAAAAACTTCTCAAAGGCTGAGATTTGAGACACTGAACACTTTTTTCATAACCGGATTTGAATTTCTAAATTTTTTACGCTCTAGTTACATGATTAACCTTATTTAGAATGTGATTATAACAACAACGATTACATGAATAAACAAACCATTCAAACCACCAAGATTAAAAGTTTAGTTGATGTTTTATATAAATAACAGTTAAATAAAATTTAACTATGAAACTCATCACTTTCACCAATTAAAAACGATCAGTAATTGCGATCACTACTATCAGTACCATCAGTGTCATGGGTACGTCACTTGTCCGCTCCGACAGATTGAGATTACTGATCTTATGAAGGAAAATACTGTGTTGATAATTTATGTAAACACAACAATGATTGTTTACAATGATTACGTTGATGACAGCTTTCGCCATTGACAGGGCCTGTAGACAGTGCTTCCGCCTCTCGCCCATCATTCACTTGCGCGTGCACCAGTTTACAAATTCCTTACCGTAACTTAACGTCTTTAAAAAAATCCTCTAAGTGCGAGGCCCTCGGAAGCGCGAGGCCCTAGGCGGCCGCCCCTGTTGCCCCCCCCCCCCCCCAAGGCCGGCACTGGGAATGGATACCGATGTGATTACCATGATCATTTCCCTTATATCTAAAGCTCTTAAAGTAATGTGTAATATACTTTCTGCATTAATTACATAAAATGTTTGAAATATTTTCCCGTACATAAATTAAATAAGCACCCTTATAAAAATTAACTCTTTGGAAATTTGCTGAGTATGCAGGTTTGCTGCGACGGGGGTATTTTTGTATTGTGATGCCATTGCATTTATTTCATTTTCACCAAAGTATACAAAAGATTTTACTCGATTGAAGATTCTGAGCTGCCTCGGAGTACCAACAGTTTCAGGATGTCTCTACCAGTTTTCGCTAAAATTGTATTTATTGTTTTTGTACTTTTTTTTACTTTTAATGAACAAATTAAGTTAGGCCCATATTTAGTGTGATTTTGATTTCGAAAATTGCATCTTTTTTATGTAGACTCTATAATAATGGTGATAGTGATTCAGATATAGACCAGCGTTTCTCATTACGCGTACCATTGGTGGTACGCAAGAATCTTTCAGGTGGTACGCAAGGGATTGAAGAAGTAGCACCGAGCAGTAAAGTCAAACTTAATGCCATAACTTTATTAACTTTTTCAGTATCTTTTTTGGTCATAATATGCCAATTTCGTACCATATTTTAGGAACTATCGTTACTCTTCCATTTCAAGAGAGAGAGTTTTTTTTTTGAATATATTCATTTTACAAAACATTTTAGCATTAAAAAATGTTCTTTCCATTGACGAAATTCCACCAGTTTTACAGTGTTTATTCGGTGGTATTTCTACAGTTTTTAGTTGTACGATTTACTTACCAAACGTATTTTCTGTTATGAACACACAGTCTAATTATATCTATCTTTTGTATAATTATTTTGTAATATACTTAAATTCAATATCATTGGTGAAAATACCGTATACTTTGAATAACTTTGAATTGTTTATTTATGTTAATTTTTCAATATAAAATATGAGAAATTTGTAAAGTTCCAAATAAGAGATAGAGATTACTTTCCCCGTGTCCCTAGACATTTTTTCACATTACGAAATTCATAATCAAATTCATACGTTTTTCCGCAAAATTTACTAAAAAATTATTGAGCAGGGCTGGGATTAACATATGATTTGTTGAAATATCCTTATAATCAAAATTATGATATAGAAATGTACATTGACAAGTGAAAGAAAATAAGTTTAAGTGTCAAAAACAAAACCACTGAAGGGTAACAAAAGCAATTTTGGAGAGGATCCCTCAGTGGCGGGGGGAGGGGGTCCTTGCGATGGTACACCAAAATATTGAAAATATGGTAGGTGGTACGCGTGCACCAAAAGGTTGGGAAACACTGATATAGACGATTTGCTTGATGGGCAGGAAAATAGTGATGTAGAAGAGATTTAAATATATTTCAAATAAACTCCAGAATTTTGCCAAGAACACTTGAAAAGTTAATATGTGTTAACTAAGAACATTTCAGTTAATATAATATGGTATAATAAAATAAATACCCGAGTCCTGCAGAGGGTCGGAGGGGGTCCCCGTGAACTGATCACTGTATGAAACAGATGTATTTTTTTTTAAACCAGGGTGGCATGTAGTATTATTATACAGCTGCTGAGAACGTGTAAAACATTAAATTAATAACATGCCAGTCAGTGAGCTTAGTTTTGGCAACTTAAACTTGACCAATCACTCCAGGCAAAACCTGAAAAAGGGTTTCGGTCAAGGTACGTTCTATTACAACAAATCGTAGGCCGGGTAATTTTTCTTGCATTTCTCAGCAAAGTGTCAGGCATAAGTTGCGCAACTAGTGAATAATATATATTTTTTTACTCATAAAGAATTTGATAGATGCTTATAATTTTTTATTAATGAGAGGCTTTTATGATGATGCAGAAGGCTTGCATGATGCTGAAATTTGTAGGATATTCTTTTTATAATACAGTTGTTTATTTGATCTATAGTACTGGGTGACGGCTTAAGATTTGTATTATTTTAGATTATTATGTCATTAAATATCCATTAGAATTGCATTTGGCATTTGAGACATTTTTGGGCCCAAAACCCCATATTTTTGGACAAAAAAATGTATAAATTGCGGGCGCATGTATCCGCCTGTTTTCATCGCTTCTGGGGACATGTGCCCCCGACTCGGGCACATGTTTTGTCGCGCAGTTGGCTGGCACAAATCTGTCCTGGCACTTGTGCCCGGCTGTTTCCATTCCTACATATTCGGGGATTTGTGCCGGGCACTTATGCCTGACAAAATTTTGTTGTAATGGAAACGTACCTTCAACATCCCTATTGTGTAAAATGTTTAACATTAAACAAAACACTACATCTTAAGCAGTGATGTCTCTTTTCGTTTTTTATTCAATGTTAATGAACTCCAACAAATATGTATGTTTTATTGGGAAAAATTAAATTATTTTGATTTATGTTTAATTAGGCCAATTAAAACAACTATGATGGTGTTCCAAGGACAAAACCAGTTGCTGTTTCACAACTTTTGCATTTTAACACTTCACGGTTTCAATGCATGGCACACAATGCATTCATAGAGCACATAGCAACAGCCAAGGCCAAGCCCCTCCCACGGCTGCTGATAATAGAGTGCTCTGTCATTCTATTGCCAGCACTGGCACAGAACACATAGTGTGGCTTTCCATAATGCAACATTCTGGTAAGTTTCTCTTCCCACATTGGTCTACTAAGTCGCGATTGTAACTGCAATAATTGTTTTATTTGAATATTGCTTAGGTATCTGGCTTTAAGACTATGTAGTTTTTGTTAATTTTAATAATGAAAAACAAGCAGAAATGATAAACAGTCTTGGGTGTGGGATTGCACAATACTGAGTGTTAATTTTTCAATTGAGTAGTGAAGGAGGACCCAGTACTTTCTTATTTTGATTTTTATTAATTATTTTATGATAAATATAAAGATATAAAAACTAACAAACCTGGATTTAGCAACCAATGGGGAGGATAACAAAACCTCTATAAAAATAATTGGACAGATAACAAAATCTCTTAAAATGGGGTAACCAATATTTTAATTTCTTTGTGCTTATTAAAAACAATATTTGGCCTGGATACGGTGTTAACTTTCCCCTAAAACAATAGTTTATTTTACTCTTTCAGGCAAGTGATCTAAATATGAGAGCAAATTATTCTAAAGTTAAAAGTACATATTTTAAAGGTTTTTTTATAATTAAATTTATTGTAATGTCTTATAAATGAATATTTACTACAGCTTTTTTTTATTAAAATTTTGAGACATTATTTTTCTCCATAAGAATAACCTCTCACAATAATTAGCAAATGCCACGCCCATTTTTGGCCAGATGGCCTTATTGTCTGACAATTTCATATTTGGGGTTGCGGTTGCATATGTTTAATGTTTTAAACCTTTTTCCTCCGACAGTTTAAAACAGTCAGAGTTTAAAACTAACTTATAAATTATGTTAGTTAAGATGAATTCCACCTTAAGTATGTAAATAGGTAGAATTTTGTCACCATTGAAGTCAGTACAAGGAAGCCATATTGGAAGGTATTTTTTTCTTCGTTGGATCCATTTATTGGCTTATGTGTAATAAATCATTATTAGTCATAATTTTTTTGATTTTCCTTGCTATTTTCCAAGGCTTCCTTAACATTAGTTAAACTTTATTAAATGGTAGGCAATAAATCACTTCATGTTACAGATTTGTACAGAAGTTTTATTTTTCATCAGTTAGAATAAATGTTGAGTTGGACTTTGGAAAGCTCCCCTCCTTCCCCACTTGTGTGATAACCCACATTCCCTCTTATCAGAGGATGTGTCAGCCCACACATCATCCATATCTCTTGCATTACTTCACTGAAATAATTAGTTTTATCAGTTCTTGAAATGACCTCTAACTCATTTCAGTCAGTGCTTTCAAGGCATTAACTGTGAATTATGTTTTTATTTAAGGTAACTATGTGTTTAGATTGGATAAGTGTCTTTTTTTTACAATATGTTCAACCATTACCAATTTTCACTCAGATTGAAAAATTCCATAGAGATAAGAATTTAGCTGCTTTAACCCTTTGATCACCAAGCAAATCGGCATTCATCGACCCTTTCATCGGGAGCGTTGCAGCACATAAATTTATTTTATTTTTTTATTTATTTATTTTGAATATTTACATGACAGCTACAGATTACTTAACCTAAAACAGCTATCTTAACTAATATAACATAAAACAAATAAACAGAATAACAGTACAGATCATAACGAAAACAATCATAACTATAAATTAAATTAATGGCAGTCTCTTTACATAGAAAAGAAAAAAAAACAATTTTACATGAGAACCTTAGAACACTAAGGGTTTTTTATCCACTTTTGTGCCATTACACATGAACTATTTTCATTCCATTACTTTTTATGTCAGAGCAATATTTATGGGTGTAAAATTTTTTGGCAACAAAAGCGGCAACATTTACATTCAAAATAAATTAAAAATTTATTAATATAATGACTTAGAAAGCAACATAATAAAAAAATCAAACCCAAAATTGTTTTTAAAGTTTAGTGAAAAAAAACTTGTCCTATAATTGCAAACTAATTACAGTACTATAGAACTGTTCGTTGTCTCACGTTCACTGTTGCCCAACGTCCAACATGAAATGATCCCAGGTAAAAAATCATATATTCTCAACTAGGCATCACCAAATTTTCCCACATCAGGCTCACAAACCCTTAATGTCAGTGACCACCCCATTCTAGCTTTATAAAGTAGATTTAATATAAAAAGTACAGTAGTAATGAGCCTATATATAGGCTCGCAGTGTTCAACGGTCATGCGGAATCAGGCTATATCTAGGCTTGGCGGCTAACGCAACTTTGCTTATAGCCTGTATAGAGGCTTCTGGCAGTGAAATGGTGTCTAGTCAGTAGCATTGACTTCAGAGCCGCCGAGAGCCAATTCTGCACACTGAACCGGGGGGTCTGGGGGGTATGGAAAACCCCTAGCAAAAGAGGGCCCGGGTATTCTCAGGAAAATTTTTGAAAATAGATCTCTGAAATTGCGTTTTTAGGCAGTCTAGAGGTGAAACATCAAACATATAGGGACTCAAAAATCCGAACCAATTGAGACTCAGTCCAATGGTCCAGATGTCCAGATGTCAGACCATCCGAACCAATGGTCAGTCACTATTGGATTTTAAAGACACGTCTCTGTTCCATAACTTCGCGTTCGTTCCATTCACAAAGTTACTCTTCCTTTTTTTCATGATCAATGTGTACAATTGTTTTTTCTGGCCATCTGTGTTAATTGCAACATATGTTGTACTCTTGTTGTTTACCATCGTGGTTAATTTCATCATAACGGATTCAAGTTGTTGGCTATATACTTTGTTTTCATTCTCACTACTCGCTGGCTGCTGGCTGCCACCACCATAGTGCACAGTCGCAAATACAATAATAGTACAGACAGACAAAAAGTCTTTTTTGCCTTAATTAAATACAGTCCTATATTATCAACGTAATCTGCGCGATAAAGCTACACACTTTATTTCTTAACATGTAGGCCTAATTTTATTTCCAAGAAGTCGATATCAATATTTCCTCAATCTAAAAAAATCCGCTCATCCCGGGCTCCTTTGGAGCTGGGGCCCCAAGTTTCAGACTTGGCTGACATGGCCTCTTGGCGACCCTGATTGACTTAATTTTTCCTTGTTAACTCTGTCTTGTAGAAAAAGTTATGAAACATCTCTCTTTCTTTTCTTGACTCCTTTCCCTTATTGAGTTCAAAATATTTTTTTGTCCAGTGTATTTACTGTTTGAGTCTTTTCTGTAAGATGACTAACAAGAAGCAAACTTTTTCAAATTCTTTGTTTCAGAGCTTGCATTTGTGATATCTAGTTTATGTATTCTAGAGATTGATATTATTGGCCGTACCATCTTTTGGTCACCTAAACAACTGTAATATTTTGTTGAAAATATGGTTTATTTTAGCAGTGTTCTACCATTTTTTGATTGCAAAAAGTATATTCTCCAACCATAATTCCTCATTTTTAAAATTCAGAGTACTCCTAGAGAACTATTAACGCCAAAAGAAGAAAAAAATTGGCCAATAACAAGGTAGTTATCATAAAGCTGCTTTAATTACGTAAATTATACAGGGTGTTTCCAAATTGTCTGGACATATATTGTGGACTTGTTCCTTGGGCTAAGTCAAACATAAAATGCCATATAAGTATGGGTCTAAAATGCCTAGATTTCTGTCTGTCGGTCTGTTTGTGATTTTTAAAAAATATTTCATATCTTGGGCATTTTTCAAGATAGAAATTTCAAAATTGGTACAAATGTGTAGTTTAGAAGGAAAAAAGAGCTTAAAAAAATTTCAATATTTTTAATGCCAAATTTCATGAAAATCGTAAATATTAAGAAAATTGTTTTTATAATAACAAATATTGAGAATTTAAATCCAAATCGAATGAGACCTTGTTTGTTAAAATCTGATCACAAACAACCGAGTTATCAGTTTTTTTCTACATTCGGTTACAAATTTAAGAGACCGTACATGTATGGCAGGCCTATTAAATTGCATAAGTGAATATAGAAAAAAACTGATAACTCGGTTGTTTGTGATCCGATTTTAACAAACAAGGTCTCATTTGATTTGGATTTAAATTCTCTATCTTTTTTATCATAAAAAGAATTTTCTTAATATTTACGATTTTCATGAAATTTGGCATTAAATATTTTAAATGGCTGCCATATTGAAACGGCTGGAGATATTTGAACAAACATTTTTAAGCTCTTTTTACATTCTAAACTACACATTTGTACCAATTTTGAAATTTCTATCTTGAAAAATGAACAAGATATAATATAATTTTAAAAAATCACAAACAGACCGACAGACCGAAATCTAGGCATTTTAGACCCATACTTATATGGCATTTTATGTTTGTCTTAGCCCAAGGAACAAGTCCACAAAATATGTCCAGACAATTTGGAAACACCCTGTATATAACTGAATTATTTTCTCATTTGAGGTATCATTTATTGGCAGACAAAAAAGAAGTGGCCATTGAAAAGGCTCCTGTCAAAAGCTACTTTGCAAAAGTTTTATTTACTGATTTTTTCTCTCACTGAGATGTATGTTATTGCTGTTAATTTGCATATTTGCTGAACTGCGTTATTTGAAGAGTACCAATAACGATATTGTTTATTTCCAGATGCGGTAGACCGAACCAAGAAGCCTCATGGCAAGCATTGTCTTGAACTTTGAGGCTTCCAGGAGTGAGGCAGAGAAGCCATTTGTATTGGCACACATTAGTAACAAAGTGCACAGAGGAAGAGTTACAAAAAAATGTTTTCAAATATTCAAAGTTCTAAATTTTTAAAAGCTCGTGATTTAGAAAATTTAATGTAAACAATACAGTCAAATAGAATTGCCTACAACATTTTTTAATATTTTGAATTCAACTATTTTTTATTAATCATAAGAAATTAATATTCCACTTATTGTGATGAAACTCATTTGTGTAATGTAACAAAATGAGTTACATTTGAAACTTGGAAATCCAAGTAAATTTGGAATTATCACTTGAGTTAAAATGGTTAATATTGAATGTGAAAACAACAGGCCATAGTGTGCTTTCGACAACACTCGGAGCAAACACTCCAGATGAAATCGAAAACACTTTCACACTCCAGATGAAATCGAAAACACTTTAGTTTATATTTTAAATTAATTTTATAGTTTGGAAGTACTGATGGTGTTGTAAAGGAGATATTAAATATGAAAACAATAAGCCCTAGTGTGAGTTTGCCAACACTTAAGACTTAGTAAGATTTCTTGGAACAAACACTCAGCATTTTAGTCAATATTTTCCCTTAAGTTTATAGCTTGAAAGTACTGATTGTGTTGCAATGGATAATATTAAATGCGAAAACAACAATCCCCGCTTGTGTTTTTGTCAACTCTTCAGATTTAGTAATATTTCTCTGAGCAAACACTCCAGATGAAAACTAAAGCATTTCAGTTCATATTTTCAATACAGTTTATAATTTGGAAGTACTTATTGTTTGTTATGGATATTATTAAAAATGTGGGAACAATAAGCCCTAGTGTGAGTTTGTCAACACTTCAGACTTAAGATTTCTCGGAGAAAACACTCCAGATGTAATCTAAAGAATTATAGTCAATACTAGCAGTTGCCCGTGGCTTCGCTCACTATAACGATTTTAACACCCGCTGCCTAAATGAAGATGGTGCCACATACTGAGTTTACGAATAAATAGATAACGTACAAAAACTATTGGTGACTTTAATATAGTATACATCACCTAAAAGAAAAAAAAAACATTAAACCATGATAAAAGGAACCAAACTATAAATCAGCTGTAGAGCCCTATCTATAAGTGAAGCTTAAACCGCCTCCTTGATTAAATGAAAATTGACAATTTAATCAAAATATTATCCATTAAATTATACAGACAGATTTTAGACCGTTGACCCCACCGAAAAACCCTGAAAACCTTGAATTTTGAAAAACCCGTTCTCAGCGGATGCTCACGTCCTATAGGAACGTCCATGAAAAGTTTCAAGGTTCTAGGTCAAGTTCAAGTAGTTTGGGCTGTGCGATGATAGGTCAGTGGTATTTGTCAAATATAAAGTAGATCCGCTAAGAACGTAGGTCTACTACGACGGGAGTACTTAAAAAATTGCTGCCCCGCTGCATGAGGCATTTTTATTTGGCCTCTCTATACTACACATGCCAGCACATTCCAGCGCCCCCGCCGACAAAACCCTTAAGGGTGTCGCTGCCTGGGAAGGCTTATATCAGTAGGCCTATCGTTGAATCTGTGCTATTGCACAGAGTGACCCTGAGGCAGAAAATACCCTCTTCGCAGCAGACTGTGTGTACTTAGTGAATCTTAAAGCAGTTTCCTGTTTCATGAAAGTTTATGTTCGTAGAGTAGAAAATACCTTAATTAAATGCCACCAAAGTATTTTCTAATGTTTTAGGGTCTATTTTGAACAACAACAAAATAACATAGCCGTCCCGCAACATCAGTAACATCAGTTTGAATATAAACATTTCATCACTTATAATTCTGGCATAAGGATATTAATATGTGATCTTTGAGAGGGTCTGTGCCCGGCCTTGGTCTTTGGTGGAGTCCGAGGGTAATGGTCAGATCAGGATGAAAATCCTGATAAATGTATAATGAATGGGAAAATATTAACTTTATATAGTACATGTCAATTAAAAAGAAATATTATAAACCAAAACATAAAACTGAATGAAATCATAAAACATCTGTAACGACGAATCCATCAGTGAAGGTAACTACCATCTGCTTGGAACACTGAAAATGTAAACAAAACGTCATCCCCTTGAATTTTGGGGAAATTCAAAACAAACTTGGTCGAAATCAAATAAAACTCGGTTTTTAGAAGCTTGCTATTTAATTTCAAAAAGACGTACGCTAGTTTTAAGTTGTCTAAAACCTTCTCATATGTGCATACTACACAGAAAATAAGTTTCAGCCATAACAGTACTCTAGTTTTTGCGTGAAAAGCGGTCTAAAGTGTGATGTGAGCGTTACCAACACACATCGTGACATAAATTGAGATAAGGCTTGATTCGGATTCTCTGACCTTCAAAACGCAAAAACAACAAAAAATTTCATAATTCTAAGCAATGTACAGACAAAACTCTAATTTTATTTATATAGATTTTCAATTAAGTTTATAGTTGGGTACTGGAGGATAAAGACTGAAGTTATTTTCAATTAAGTTTATAGTTTGGAAGTACTGATTGTGTTGTAATGGATAATATTAAAAAACAAAAAGCCCTAGTGTGAGTTTTTCAACACTTCAGACTTAGGATTTCTTGGAGCAAACGCATTCAAGTTTATATTTTTAATTACGTGTATAGTTTGGAAGTACAGATTACGTTGTAATGGGTTGTATTAAATTTGAAAACGACAATCCCTAGTGTGTGCTTTTGTCAACACTCCAGATTTAGTAAGTTTATAGTTTGGAAGAACTGATTTTGTTGCAATGGATAATATTAAGTGCGAAAACAATAATCCCAGGCGTGTGTTTTTCCACGACTTCAGATTTAGTAATATTTCTCGGAGCAAACACTCCAGATGAAAACTAAAGCATTTCACTTAATATTTTCAATTCAGTTTATAATTTGGAAGTACTTATTGTTTGTTATGGATAATATTAAAAATGTGGGAACAAAAAGCCCTAGTATGAGTTTGTCATCACTTCAGACTTAGTAAGATTTCTCGGAGCAAAAACTCCAGATGAAATCTAAAGCATTTTAGTAAATATTTTCAATTAAGTTTATATTTTAGTAATGAAGGATAAAGATTTTAGTTTTTATTTTCAATTAAGTTCATAGTTTGGAAGTACTGATTGTGTTGTAATGGATAATATTAAAAAGCAAAAAGCCCTAGTGTGAGTTTGTCAACACTTCAGACTTAGTAAGATTTCTCGGAGCTAACACTCCAGATGAAATCATCAGCATTTTAGTTGATATTTTCAATCAAGATTATATTTTGGAAGTACTGATTGTTTGTAACGGATAATATTAAAAATGTGGGAAAAATTAGCCCCATATAGTGTGAGTTTGTCAACACTTCAGACTTTGTAAGATTTCTCGGAGAAACACTCCAGATGAAATCTAATGCATTTAAGTTTATATTTTCAATTACGTTTATAGTTTGGAAGTAAAGATTACGTTGTAAAGGGTAATATTAAATTTGAAAACGACAATCCCTAGTGTGTGCTTTTGTCAACACTTCAGATTTAGTAAGTTTATAGTTTGGAAGTACTGATTTTGTTGCAATGGATAATATTACATGCGAAAACAACAATCCCTGGCATGTGTTTTTGTCACGACTTCAGATTTAGAAATATATCTGGGAGCAAACACTCCAGATGAAAACTAAAGCATTTCAGTTAATATTTTCAATTCAGTTTATAATTTGGAAGTAGGCCTACTTATTGTTTGTTATAGATAATATTAAAAATGTAGGAACAATAAGCCCTAGTATGAGTTTGTCAACACCAGACTTAGTAAGATTTCTCAGAACAAACACTCCAGATGAAACCTAAAGCATTTTAGTTAATATTTTCAATTAAGATTATATTGTGGAAGGACTGATTGTTTGTAATGGATAATATTAAATACCCCCGTTGCAGCAGACCCGCATACTCAGCGAATTTCAAATTCAGAAGAACGTATAGTTCAAGCTAACATAGCGAGATTTGACTTTTTTTTGTAAGCTCCATAAGAATAACATGGGGAATGAGTTTGCAGATTTGCTGCCATGGAAATGGAAATATTGGTGATTTTAGACTAATAAACATTAGCTCTCATCTAGATGAAGCCACAAACCAAGTTTTATCCAGATATGTTGAGAAATAAGCGAGATATAGAATTTTACTTTTTTTTTCCACAAGATTAACATTGGGACAACGTACTGTGTTTACCGCTTTCAATATCTCGGTAACCAATGGACATAGAGCAGTGATTCAAAATACTAAATTGTTTATTTTTTTGAGCTGAATTCAATGGTGCCAACAAAAATTCGATCAATTTCATTTTTCTATGTAAAAAACCCATTTTTGGGGGGTTTATTATCCCCCTTTACCCTCCTTCCGATGGTCCGATCAGACTGGTTCACGAACTAGTTCGAGTGATTGCCACTTTACACGTCTGTACCAAATTTCATTAAGATCGGACCGTATTTACGGCCGCTAACGTGTTAACAGACATATATATAGGTATATATATATATATATATATAAATTCAAACAAATGGTGTTTTTTGCTTCTGGGGACCCCAAAACAAAAAAATATCATGGTAATAGCTTCTTCCCTATAGGGAAATTCACTAAAATGTTTGAATAATGAGCCCTATAAGGTGTGAGTTTGTCAACACTTTAGACTTAATAAGATTTCTCGGAGCAAACACTCCAGATGAAATCTAAAGTATTTTAGTCAATATTTTCAATTAAATTTATAGTTTGGAAGTACTGATTGTGTTGTAATGGATAATATTAAAAAACAGTAAGCCCCAGTGTGAGTTTGTCAACACTGCATACTTAATAAGATTTCTGGGAGCAAACACTCCAGATGAAATAAATTCATTTGAGTTTATATTTTTAATTACGTTTATAGTTTGGAAGTACAAATTACGTTGCAATGGGTAGTATTAAATTTGAAAACATCAATCCCTAGTGTGTGCTTTTGTCAACACTTCAGATTTAGTAATATTTCTCGGAGTAAACACTCCACATGAAATTTAAGGTGTTTCAGTTAATATTTTCAAATCAGTTTTAATTTGGAAGTACTTATTGTTTGTTATGGATAATATTAAAAAATGTGGGAACAATAAGCCCTAGTATGAGTTTGTCAACACTTCAGACTTAGGAAGATTTCTCGGAGCAAACACTCCAGAAGAAATCTAAAGCATTTTAGTTAATATTTTCAATCAAGTTTATAGTTTGGAAGTACGATTGCTTGTAATAGATAATTTTATAAATGTGGGAACAAAAAGCCCCAGTGTGAGTTTGTCAACACTTCATACTTAATGAGATTTCTGGGAGGAAATACTCCAGATGAAACTAAAGCATTTTAGTTAATATTTTCAATTAAGTTTATAGTTTGGAAGTATGATTGCTTGTAATAGATAATTTTAAAAATGTGGGAACAAAAAGCCCCAGTGTGAGTCTGTCAACTTCATACTTAATAAGATTTCTCGGAGTAAACACTCCAGATGAAATCTAAAGCATTTTAGTCAATATTTTCAATTAAGTTAATAGTTTGGAAGTATGATTGCTTGTAATAGATAATTCTAAATATGTGGGAACAGTAAGCCCTAGTGTGAGTTTGTCAACACTTCAGACTTAGTAAGATTTCTTGGAGCAAATACTCCAGATGGAATCTAATGCATTGAAGTTTAAATTTTTAATTACGTATATAGTTTGGAAGTACAGGTTACGTTGTAATGGGTAATATTAAATTTGAAAACGACAATCCCTAGTGTGTGTTTTTGCCAACACTTCAGATTTAGTAAGATTTCTCGGAGCAAACACTCCAGATGGAGTCTAATGCATTGAAGTTTAAATTTTTAATTACGTATATAGTTTGGAAGTACAGGTTACGTTGTAATGGGTAATATTAAATTTGAAAACGACAATCCCTAGTGTGTGTTTTTGCCAACACTTCAGATTTAGTAAGATTTCTCGGAGCAAACACTCCAGATGAAATCTAAAGCATTTTAGTTAATATTTTCAATTAAGTTTATAGTTGGGATACGATTGTTTGTAATATATAATTTTAAAAATGTGGGAACAATATGCCCCAGTGTGAGTTTGTCAACACTTCAGACTTAGTAAGAGTTCTCGGAGCAAACACTCCATATGAAATCTAAAGCATTTAGTTAATGTTTTCAATTAAGTTTATAGTTGGAATACAATTGTTTGTAATATATAATTTTAAAAATGTGGGAACAAAATGCCCCAGTGTGAGTTTGTCAACACTTCAGACTTAGTAAGATTTCTCGGAGCAAACACTCCAGATGAAATCTAAAGCATTTAGTTAATGTTTTCAATCAAGATTATATTTTGGAAGTACTGATTGTAATGGATAATATTAAGAATGTGGGAATAATGAGCCCTATGTAGTGTGAGCTTGTCAACACCTCAGACTTGGTAAGATTTCTCGGAGCAAGCACTCCAGATGAAGTCAGATTTCTCAGAGCAAGCACTCAAGATGAAATCTAAAGCATTTAAGTTTATATTTTTAATTAGGTTAATAGTTTGGAAGTACTGATTACGTTGTAATGGGTAATGCAGTAGAGCGCCGACTATCCAAACTAATTGGGGACAAGGGGTGAGGGATAATTGAATATCCGGATAGTCGGACATTAAAAGACAAAATTTAAAAATTATATATGTAACATAATTTTTACTAGTAAACAGGCTAAAAGTCCCTTTGATTTTAAGCGGCAACAATTTCCAGCAGCTTGCATTTGCAATGTCCGAATGAAATGGACAGTCGTTGAATGTTAGTGGAAACAACCTTGAAAATCCATGATTTTCACATGGCCAATTGTATGTCGCCTGTTCCCGTGGTGGAACACTGAAAAAATAATTTTTGCGCCAGAAAACAAAACTAACAATGTCGCATATTAAAAACGCTTAAGAATTAAAAGCTATATTGTTGATGTGACTATTTCGATAATTATTCAAACTAAAACAAATTATTCATAAAGAAGACAAGACAACGTCTGTCGGGTCAGCTAGTTATATTATATATTTATTTTTAAGTGAAGAATATGAATGTTTATCATTTGTCTTTCTCTTTATATACTAGCATTTAACTTGTTAACTTGTACGATCAGTGTGGAAACATTTGTTTGTTCATAAATTTCAGGGTCGAATTCTATTTTTTTTATATAAAATAAAATGAACATAACGGATAGTATAGAAGTGTCTGTTACTCGTGAAGGTCGGATGATCATATCTTATGTGTAATTGTTATTTCATATACTGAATAAAAAATCTGAAAGAAAATCCATCATGGCAAAATAGAATTAATAAATTGATCAGAATGCGAGATATTACTAAAAACACATACAACAAAAAAGCCTATCAATAGCAACAAAATTTAAACACTACAGAGCAGTCATACTTCCACAAATAACATATGCAATTGAAACTATATTAAAAACAACCAACACTGTAGCAATAGATAAAATACTGAAAATAGAAAGGAGAATCATCAGAACATGTATAAACAAAAAATATCAAAAACATGGAGTTTGGAGACTGGCCTCAAATAAAACTGTATATAAGGAAATAGAGCCTTTGACAAGTATAATTAAAAAGAAAAGAATTTCATTCATTGGACATCTTTTAAGGACACCGGAAAATAGAATAAGTAAGAAAATAATTGACAAGTTGTGGAATATCAAGAGTGACTTTAGGTGGATTACAGAGATTAAGGAGGACATGAGAAGGTTGCAAATATCATTAGAAGATTTGGAAAATAAGTCAGAGGCGCTTGCAGTACTCAAAGACAAAAATATCATCCTACCAATAGGAGCAAACAATCAGAGACAAGAGTGGTTTCGGAAGAAGAAAGAAAACAACGGTCGGAAAGAATGAAGAAGTATTGGGCGGACAAGTAGAAGAGACAGAATTTAAGAAGAACCTGACCACTATATTGACTTAATAGTACGTCGGGTACATGGCCAGATATGGTGAAAAACTGCACTTTTTGATTGGAGTATGACACTTTCTGTGATCATAGTTGATGCCAAAAGGAAACTTTTTAGTCGGTGAGCCACTTCGAAATCCGCGGCTAACACCAAAATGGCGGCCATTGAAGATGGCCACCGTGAGCCCCCGCATTATTCGAATATATCGGTTGTATCTCGGCTCCTAATTGACCGATATCAATATTCTTTTTATTATTTTAAAGCTAATTTAAGGAGGAAATTTTTTTGTATTTAACTTTTGACTGTGAAACCAATAATTTCTCTAGAATTTAAAGAAAATTAAAAAAATTACTTTTTAATGAGTTTAATTATTGTAATCATGGAGGGATACGGCTGTGACCTGTGAAGAAACCAATAACAGAGAGTTCTGCGTTTTTCTGTTTGGTACTATGTGCTTAACAACATACTACAGACTAAGCAAAGTTTGACCACTGGAAGTGCCTCAATTTCAAGATGGCGTCCAAGATGAGGTCAAAAGCATAAAAGATTTAGGGAATTCATGCTATAGGTGATACGAAAGTGGCTTCTGCGCTGTAATACAACTTCAAATAATTGACGGGTGATTATAGCTTTAATTGAACTTGTTAATCGTTTTCTGACGCCATCTTGGATCCGCCATATTGAATATCAACTTTTTTTTTTCATGCTAAATACAAAATTCTCAAAACAAACAATTTTGACCCCCCACCCTCCAAAAAGGGGTAAAATGGGGGAAAACTTGAATTTTGATAAAAGTACTTTTAGTTTTTTGCCTCTTGTGGCTAAAATAAAGGTTCTATTCAAAAACAAAGTTTATTTCCTAAGTTGAAATTAAATTTCCTACAATTTTGGTCATTATGTATTTTGCCTTATCTCACCTTCTTCACTCCCAAAATGACCACTAAATTTAGAATTCTTATAAATTTGTCAGTTTATTTTGGGGTTTGATGATTTTTTTATATTTATTTTTAGCTTATAGACCTCAAATTTCACAGAGAGATAGTAAGTTTGATCCTTTAGGGTTATCAGGGGACATTCTCAGGATTCACCCCTTTTCAACTCCTAAAATAGCCCTCAAAAGTTAAACTTTCGTTGAATTTTTCATATTTCCTCTAGGTTTTCAGCTCCAGATGATTTAATGTCATACGTAGAGGGCTGAAATTTGGCATACATAATCTCTACAGCATATATGTTACAAATCAGGAATAATATAACTAGTTTGTAATATAAAATTGCATATAAAGTTAAAAAGGCTTCAAAATTCGCCAAATGTCAGCGATTTTCTTGAGGTATTTCATCCCGGTTCAAACCAAACTTCCCGATTAGCTAGAAACTTTAAATGTGGCATGAATATTTCTTGGATGGTCAATATATAGGGAAAATTGTCAAAAAACACCATTTTTTATTTTAACCTCCTCAAAAAAATTACAAAAAATCACTTACAAGCTATGTTACAAATCAGCAATAATAAAACTTTTTCTTTATTTAATTTTTGTTATATAAAAGCTGTTATGTGGCTTAATTTAGTTGAGGTTTAGTGGAATAATGGCCTAAATTTCCCATTTCGTTCATTTCTGTAACATCAAACATGCATGCTCATTTCTCACGTTAATGATGTGGAAAAACTTTAATATGTTGATTGTAAAGTTTAATTGGATTTAATTTGATTATTCAAATTTTAACTCTTATAAATCTTACTAATTCAAAAGGGAGGAAGAGGAAATACCCAACTGTTATATCTATTGGTCTGTATTATAAAAAATCATATGTTTTAATTTCATTTCTCACTACTGTTTACATGATGGTCAAATTTTAAGAAAACAAAGATTGTACAATAAAAATATATTCAAACATATTTTCAATATTAATTACTAGGATTTTAAAGTGGCGACGAGGATGGGATAGTAATTCTTTTGAACAAGGGCATATTCGCACAGCAGTCTCATTAATCCAGGTGGATTGCCCTCTCTGGCCCAATATGGAAGCTAAGAAGAAATCGTTTTCCTTGGATATGCTGAGTATTATGGTGCGGAGCAAGCTTTGTATCTTTTGTATTTCTGAACAAAGGACCAGAGAGTTGTAAATCCCTTGCATGTTATTAAATAAGACCATGTTAGCTATTTTGAGGGCTGTTTCTATTGATGTCGCATTGGTCGGGTTTGTTACCTCTTTCATATATAACTTCATTTCGTCCTCATCGTCAACTTTCATTGAGCAATTTGCATTTAGTATGAATGTTCCAAAGTGAGATTGGCAGTCTTTATTGAGTTTGAAAACTGTTCCCTTCTCCAGTCCATGCTTTGTTTCTGATGTTAAGCATATTCTCTCTCCCTTTTGGAAAAGGCACTTCAAGCTTATACTGTCTTCACTTGTTGACAAGGGCATTGCTACATAGTTCCAACCATTTATATAATCAATGAATGGCTGACCAGGTGTTATTCTTTTTTCCACTCCGTCTAGCGTCACCGTATATTTGAATTTAACTTTGTCATAAACAAGTTTTGGTTTCATTTCGATTGCCTCTATTTTGCATGACCATGACATTTCACAGGTGTCATGCAATATGTTTTCCCAAGGGGTTTCATAATCCGTGAATCCTGGGTCCTCTCCCGGTGACATGAGTCTATTCAGTTCGGGCTCTTCCCTCAGGCACACTTGCGACTTATCCCCATAACAATCGCCACTTTTGTAACACCATTTGCCGACCATGCACTGGGCTTTCTCGGCCATTTGCTTGATGATGGAGAGTGGAAGTTTTAAACTGGATTCCTTCCATGATTCACAAGGAAGGTTTTGTGAAAATATTTTGTAGTCGCAAAATCTCTTTTTGAGTTGTACTTTTACCCTCCATCCAGTTGAGTCAGATGAATTTACATAGATTAGTTGTCCAGTTACTTCCTTCTTTGACACTCTTATTTGTGGGGGTTCAGGTATCAGAAATTTGTTGTAGAATTTACAATTTTCCTTATGACACACAGGTCTTCCCTCTAGTGTCGTGATAGATCCTGTTTCTGGGTAGATACTTACACTGGGTTGGAATGCAGCGGTTGGCCATTTTGTTGAGTAGAGAATTGTTAATAATGTTATTGCTATAAACATGATTATTTATTTTTAACTGTGCTCGTTTCTACTACTGATTGACTGAGAGCGAGGGGGAAAGGGTCCTGGTACGCATGGGAGCCAAATGGAAATTCGGCAAAGTGATAACCAGGCTTGGAGCACTCCATTACAGCATTCAACTCGACTCTGGATATGTCTTAAAGAAACATATAAACCAACTGAAACGGACGGAGGTTCCTGAAACTGACACCATAATCAAGAGACCCCATAAAGATTCACAAAAACCTGATTCAGAAAATTATACAAATAAAAAGGTTACATTCAAGGAAACCCTTGAAAATTCTGATATAACAATTTTTCGTCCTTCGACCACTATTCATCACCCTAACATGAATTCACCTGTTGTCACTCGACCACCACGTCCACGACATACATCAAGAAAGGTTATGCCACCAAACCGATTTAGTCCTTGAATACTTCCTCAGTGCCGAAGAATCTGTTATATCTATTGGTCTGTATTATAAAAAATCATATGTTTTAATTTCATTTCTCACTACTGTTTACATGATGGTCAAATTTTAAGAAAACAAAGATTGTACAATAAAAATATATTCAAACATATTTTCAATATTAATTACTAGGATTTTAAACCAACACTAGCCTGATTGGACCATCGGATGGTGGGGTTAGGAGGGGATGGATAAACCCGTCAAAAATGGGTTTTTGGGATCTTTTACATTGAAAATGAAAATTATCAGATTCTGGGTTGGACCATTGGATTTAAATTGAAAAAACCCAACAATTTGGTACTGTGATTACATATTCTCTGTCCAGAAATTTATCCCAACGTTTACTTTATAGGAAACAAATAAAATTATATATCGCTTATTTATCAACAAACCTGAATAAAAATTGGTAGATGTCTTTGTTTAGTTGATCCCTGCTGGAATACTGAAAAAAATTGAATCTTTACATTTCCATGTCAGCGAACATGCATACTCATTTGTCATATTATTCTTATGGAGAAAATTGGTTTTTGTAACTTGAATATTTACATTTCCATGTCAGCGAACCTGCATACTCATTTCCCATATTACCTTATGGAGAAAATTGGTTTTGAGATTTTACTTTAGTCTTTTTATAAAATGGTTTTTGTAAAATATCTCAAACATTGAAACCTATCTGATTTTCATTTCAGTTATAATTACCCCCCCCCCTACCATAAACCCCATTGAAACTATTCACTCCCCGTATTACTACTTTTGTTGAGCATTTGTAAACAGTTTATTCGTTTTGTTACTTTCAATACAAATTCTCTGCTTTGGGGCGAAACCTTTCAAGGGGGCCTGGGGGTGGAGCCCCCAGCGAGCTGTAAGGCGAGTGTTAGATACGGCCGCTTGTGTAACTGATTAAGGATACAAATTCTTTTCAACTTCCAAAAGAGCTAGGTACCTGAAATTTGGCATGCACATTCCTCATTGCCTCAAACCATACGGAAAAATATCAAAACCCGCAATTTTAAATTTTAACCCCGTCAAAAAAAATTATGAAAAAATCGTAAAAATAAGCCTTTTTAAACAACCGTTATTTTGAGCTCTAGTGGCCGAACGGACGATCCTATCGAAAAACAGACTGCACCATATGCCGCGGATTTTTCACGATCTACAACTTTGGTCCTATGACTTTTTGCCCTATCTTGTCTCCTTCACTCTTATATTGCCTTAGAAATTTCAATTTTCAAAGATTTCCCTTTTGTTTTCCCGCTCCAGTTGGCTCGATATTAAACGTAGAGTTGAAATTTGGTTCACATCGTCTTTATAGCACATATGTTACAAATCACCAATAATATAACTAGTTCTTAATATAAAAATGCACATTAAGTTAAAATATCTTTGAAATTTGCCTCATTAAACCCGCCTGACATGTTCTTCTAAGTAGCTGTTTATTGTAGTTTTCTTAACTGCTAATGTGTTTCTTATCGGTAAAAATAATAATAAATAACTTTTATAAATAAATATTCTTTATAAGCAAAGTTGATGTTTTAACCCTGAAAATACTTCGATCGTATGATTCTTTCATGCGCTTATTTTATTTAAAACAATAATTTTACTTTTAGGTTCTCGCTATTTTCACTTTATACCGGTAATGCAGTACGTGCACAAATCAATAGTTTATGAGATTATTGTTCTAATCTATGATAACATAGAATGCAGTACGTTTACGTCGACTAGAAATTTTGCCAGTTTTTTCTCTGTTGAATTTAAACACATAAAAACCCGTCCAAACTGAATACATGAATTATTTAACCATTTTAATAGCATCTTTAAATTTTGCCTTTATACGTGTAATGCATTACTACAGTGTTAGTAACAACTGTTATGTTTGTTATCGGTAAAACATTATCAAACTTTCTCTATCAATACTCCAGTAATAAAGGGTGTTCCAATAAAAATTTTTCAATCTGGTAGAGTAGAGGCAAATGTAAGGAAAAATATAAATCAAATTAGTTCAGATGAACTTTTGGAACTTATGGACTAAAATGAAGATATAAAATGAAGACTAAAAATGACTAAAAATGACTAAAAATGAAGACTATGAAGACTAAAATGGTTATAAAGATAAAACAACGTGATGTAAAATTAATATTGGACTTAATAAAATAGACCAAGTACTGTTTTTATATTGCTATTCCATTTTCATATTTATTGAATATGACATACCTCAGGCCACACCCGTAGAAATGATGATAACTTCTAATTTTTACAATTTATTTTCTTAAATTTTAATTTTTCACTCATTTCTGTAATATTGTCACATATCGAAGTAAAAACCTTGCTCTTCCGGTAACTCCACGTCCAAAAGTCAAAGGGTGATAGGTTCGGAGACCAGATATGACAGTAACATCTCCCTTTGTTAGGGGGTCAGTACCAAACAAACGTTGCTTTGAATTCACTAAATAATTATTTTGTATGCCGTTTCCGCCAGGAAATCTGAAATATTTTAAACCACCAGCGTTACTGAGGATGGCATGAAATAAGGAATAGTTCACAGCAAAATTTTTCTACAATTTCTGTTTTTATGTTCGGATATTTTGCCCTATCTCATCTCCTTCACCCCTAAAATAAACTTGTTTGTAGACTTTCACTTTCTCTTTTGGTTTTTATTTATTTTTTAATTCATTTATATATTAAGATACAAAGTTTTTGACATGGAGAGAGTCAGTTTTACTGTTCAGGATTATCAATGGTCATTTGCCAACCCATTCCGTTTCAACTCCTAAAAGAGTCCTGAAGTTAAACTTTCATTGAATTTGAATTATCCTCGTGGTTATTTTTGTTAATTTATTCTTCCATATATAGACTCTATTTTTGACTTGGGATTAGTCAGTGTCACCACCCACGTTTAACCAAAGTCATTGGCTATTTCTAACCCCTTTCAACCCCTAAATACAACCAATAAAAGAAGCAAATTAATCTATTTTCAAATACTTGGCATCGTTATTTCTAAACAAATACTTTTGCCTAACCCCCTGCCCCCACCGACCCTCCTCCCCTCCAAATAATTAACTCTCCACAACCAACAACCCCGCAACAGGCAAGAGGATCTGTGATATACTAAAAACTCCTCGTTATTGTTAGATTATTTAGGCAGTACGGCAGGGGGTCTGCCTTAAAAAAAGTCCCTGGTGTTGTATACACTTGCTTATAATCATTGTTCATGTCGCCCAGCCAGCGAAGCGAGTATATGTATATATATTGCCAGTCCTAGGACATCAACAAAATTATGAGCTAAGCATTGGTGAGGGGTAACAGAAAAGAGTAGGTCACTAGACTGCTCAAACCAAAGGTTTAATAAACAAAGCAAAAATATCAAAGTAGACCAAAATTCAAATGAAACAGGAAAATCAAATGAGAACAAAATTAAAATAGAATTAGACTATAGTGTTTGCCCTGATAAACTTGAGCTTAAAATGTCAATGGATTGAATTTACATTATTAGATGATATGCAAAAATTATTATCAAATTGATTACATATTTAATGAATGACTTGATGACTTCAAATTAAAAAATGAGATTATATTTTCTTATAAGATATATTTACATAATATTGAATATTTACAGTACCTTCTTATAAATAACAAAGGAATCCACAAATTACCCACAACACACCCTCCTAGCTCACTCACACATCACAAACACCGCCTCTTATTCCCTCTCGACCCGAGGCCTCCTTCTCCCTCTCCTCTTCTTTCTTCCTCCCGCCGAGCAGAAAATTCCGTCCTCATTGGCTGTCATCCCCGATAGGGAGTGTCTTAAAGGTTGTTGATACAGTTCTTAGAAGCATTCCCCACCGGGCACATCTTGCTCGCGTCAGCTGGGAAAGGACGAATGAAAGACGATAGGTCAGACAGACAGACGGACAAGTTAATAGTTTCATGAGAGAAACAATTGCGTTTATGATTTATTAAGGTTTGAATTTGAAAAACGTTTAAGTTTCAAAGAAGAATTTTGAAGGAAAAATTTGAAGGACAGGATAACCCCCTTATGCACCAGGAAATATTGAGATGAGTTGAAATAATCCACCAGGATCATGTTCCATCAAGTTCTTGAGGTCAGGTCTCAGGTTTTCTTTCCACTTGTAATAAACCCCTCCTTGATGGACTCGGAGACTGATATTCCGATAAGGCTCAATGAGAGTTGGTCCATTGAAAGGGTCAAATAGGTATAATCGAATTGCACTAATTGTCTCAAATTGCCTGATGATATTAGGGATTATGGGGTTATTAGTATGAAACACTGCAGAGGACACGTTATCAGGGATTGAGCTCAACATCCCATCGAGGTTTACCACGCCATCATTGTTAAGTCTTCCTATTCGACTGAATCTCTTTAAACTAATAGGAAGAGGGAACCTGTTATATATCGGAAATTTTCCATAGGTGAAAATTTTGGAGGATGCCCATGATTCCTCCATCTTTAATGGGGGCCCAATCATCATCAATATATTATTCAGTTTTTCCAGGAACTGTTCCTGTTGTTTTTGGATCGTCACACCTGGTTTTGGAAAATAAGTGTTAAGTAACACTTGATTTTCACCCTGACCGATTACTCTACCTTTAACATTTGTTTCCTTCGCAATGTATTTAAATAACACTGCTGTGAAAACGGTCCACCCTTTCTGCCTCAAACCTTCTATCCCTCCTAAATGATCAGTCCAAATGCCATGAGTAGGTTTCATTGTTGTTGTTTCCTAAACAAAATCAGGTGTTATTGAGCCATCGGCAATGTAGAATTGACATAGATTAAACAATTCATGGGATCTGATAAAGATCTTGCCTAATCCAAAAAGATTTTCCATATAAAGCTGTTCCATTTTTCAAAGTCACGGTTATAATAGTTACCCCAGTGGATTCCGGGTTATTAGGAATGTTTTCTGTACATGAATGAAGCCGATTCATTAATGTTGTTAGGTCATATGTCATGGTTATCTCTGGGAAGAGGTCCAGGATGTAGTCTGCCAATAGAGCGTCAGTTAACACAATGTACAATCTTTTAATCAGAGGAATCAATCCTAATAAGCGAGGTTCTATCTTCCCCTCCTTCTCTTTCGGGTACACCCCACAAATTCTCTCGTTCTCTGGGAATCCCTCTGCTGCAATTTTGTCCAGAAACTCTTTGGGGCTGATGTACTTCTCCTTTAGCCACCGAATAATTACTGACCTATCTGCCCCTTTGCCGATGTTCCCGTGTTTTTCACATTTTTCTTTTAGTTCTTTCAATCCCAGAGAAGTTGCCTAATCGGCTATCATATTCACAAAGTCGAACTTATCTGGGATATGGAAAGTCTTTTTAAATTTTTTCTTCATCCAGTCACGCAGTAAATATTCGGGATGAGACTTGGAAGGTAAGGTGTGCTTCATAAGACAATTCTTCAAGTAACTTGAGGTGGGCAAATCAGAATGATCAATTTCAGGAAGATGTTTTTTATCCCAGTATGCGTAAATGAAAAATTCTCTCCATTTACAATTGATCAGTTTGATATGAAAGACGTCCAAAACACGTCTTTGTGTAGTTATCTCTTTAAGCTTCAAAACCCCTAGTATCCCTGATACGGATGGATGACCCCATATCCGATATAATCCATGGAGTTGAATTAATTGGTGTACGTCATTGTTGTCAGTCAATGGACTAAAAATTCCTTATAATTCATTGAGCTTCTCACACATTAGATCCTCATTTTCAGGGCCTTGAGGTTTGATAAACTCTTCAAGAATGGAGTCATGAAATAAATCAGTATTGACAAAAAGGTCTGGTTCATTGTTTAGGATGAGGGCATTTAAGATCGGTTCCCAAAATTTGTAAATTTGTTTTCAATTTTTCCTAAGATTTCTAAAAGCCTGTGTCCCCTTTTCCAGATGGCAAGTAGGGTCTCCCACTTAGGAATGGACTTATCAGTGATTAGGTCAGACTGCATACTTGCAAGTAAACAATTGAATCTTTGATTCACGGAATCAGAACATGAGAAGGTGATTCCTAGTCGTTAATCAGACATTTTCGGTTGCATAGTTTTCAATCACACACAGAGATGAAGTACTTAGGATTCTTCACCCTAGTTCCAATCCATTTGATATATTTTGATCTTGTCTTCTCCCTCAATGCTCAATCACTGGTAGTAATTGCTCTGGCTCAATATTGACATTTGTAGACCTCGCAGAAGCAACAATGTTTTTTTTTCATAACTCCACTTCCAATTGTCGAGCCTTTCCAGGACATAAAAAGATTCATGATTATAGATTCCAAAGAATCGTTTTTGAAAAGTGTCGCAAGGGTCTGAGGATGGTAGATGTTGGAGGTTCTGGAAACATTTTGTAATATCCCTGTCTAATTTACAATGGTCATGCAGAGCATACAGTTCTTTTACATTTCTTTTTGATAAAACCCTCGTATGCTTCATCTAGACACCACTCTAGAAGAGTCGTATCTAAAGTGGTTGACTGGCATACAGACGACATTTAAGTGAATGTCATTTTGTGTGCATGATTTTTCCTCTACTCACTACCCGGCGCCTCCACCATGCCAGTCCTGGGCCTACATCAACAAAATCATGAGCTAAGCATTGGGCGAGAGGTAACAGAAAAGAGTAGGTCACAAGACTGCTCATACCAAAGGTTTAATAAACAAAGTGAATTTACAGTGTTTGCCCTGACAAACTTTAGTTTAAAATGTCAATGGATTGAATTTACATTATTAATTAACTTGCAAAAATTATTATCACATTGATTACTTATTTAATGAATGACTTGAAAAAATTCAAATTTTAAAAAACGAGATTATATTTTCTTATAAAATATGTTTAAATTATATTGAATATTTACAGTACCTTCTTATAAATAACAAAGGACTCCACAAAACTACACACAACACACCCTCCTAGCTCACTCACACATTACACACACCGCCCTCTTCTTTCCTCTCGACCCGAGGCCTCCTTCTCCCTCTCCTCCTCTTTCTTCCTCCCGCCGAGCAGATAATTGCGTCCTCATTGGCTGTCATCCCCGACAGAGAGTGTCTTAAAGGTTGTTGATGCAGTTCTTAGAAGCATTCCCCACCGGGGTCATCTTGCTCGCGTCAGCTGGGAAAGGACGAATGAAAGACAGACGGACAAGTCATAGTGATGAATCAAATGATAGTGATTAAAAAATACAAAAAAATTATAATTTTATTATTTAATACAATTAAATATCTATTATATTTAATTAATAATGAAAATCAATAATAACATATGGATTTCCTTGTTGTTAAAAATATAAATATGCATAATCCAAATTATATGGATTTTCTAATATCATATCTAATATCTCAATTTCTATTAATTTTTCATTGCCACTAAAAAGTCTTCCGAAGAGAATATTTTTATTTATTTCGTTTATTTTTCTTATCATCTTATGCACTGTTACCTCCAATTATTATCGGAGATTCGCTCCAACGTAAAATTCTAATATCATATCTAATATCTCAATTTCTATTAATTTTTCATTGCCACTGAAAAGTCTTCCGAAGAGAATATTTTTATTAATCCAAATTATATGGATTTTCTAATATCATATCTAATATAATATCATATCTAATATCTCAATTTCTATTAATTTTTCATTGCCACTGAAAAGTCTTCCGAAGAGAATATTTTTATTTATTTCGTTTATTTTTCTTATCATCTTATGCACTGTTACCTCCAATTATTATCGGAGATTCGCTCCAACGTAAAATTCTAATATCATATCTAATATCTCAATTTCTATTAATTTTTCATTGCCACTGAAAAGTCTTCCGAAGAGAATATTTTTATTTATTTCGTTTATTTTTCTTATCATATTATAAAATGCACTGTTACCTCCAATTATTATCGGAGATTCGCTCCAACGTAAAATGAACTTTTTAAATGTCTGTCTGTGAGTAGGAAAATACGTATTACGAAAACGAGCTTCGTTTTTTAATAAATTAAAATCTTCAAGAATAAAACGATTTCCTACCAATAATATTTGAGTTTCACGAGTGTCATGGTCGTTTCCTTCCTTGTCGTCTTCTAATACGTAATCATACAATCTGTTATTTAAACATAATTTTAACTGAGAACATACAATTTTCATCCAAAAGTCATCCATAAAACGACATGATGTGTAGGGTATTTCCGGAAATAAACTCATTCCCGGTCTTGTTATCGTTACAAAATCGTCCAAAAGTCATCCATAAAACGACATAATGTGTAGGGTATTTCCGGAAATAAACTCATTCCCGGTCTTGTTATCGTTACAAAATCGTCCAAAAGTCATCCATAAAACGACATAATGTGTAGGGTATTTCCGGAAATAAACTCATTCCCGGTCTTGTTATCGTTACAAAATCGTAATTTATTTTTTTACTGCATACTTTTATTATTTCCTTTATTATGACCTTCGCTGTGAGTCTTTTCAGCGTATCTTTCACGTGTATACGATCTACAAAATTTATATAACTCGTACATGTTTTGTAACATTAATTTGTGAGCTTTAAAAAAATGAAAATTCACATTACACAATTCACGTATGTTACGATCTAATAGTTTCTCTAAACTGAGAACTGGAAACGGATCCATATTTGAAAAAAATATATATATATTTTATATATATAACCGTCATTAATATAATATACTTTTATTTTTTATATATGATAAAAAATTATTTTTTCATATTATAAAAAAAATTATTAGTTTTATCGAAAAACATATTATTAATTTACATGGGGGCGCTCTTGATGCATTTCTTCAGCTTTGAAGAAATCATCACATTCCAAGATCCAATCAACATGACTATAAACGTGATTATCGACGAAGATATTAAAAGATAATTAATATATTTCGCTTTATTGGGATCCGTAGTTTTATACATGAAATTGATTAAGACAGCAACGAAAGACACTATAAAAGCTATTACCATCAATATGATCAATACAATACCGATTAAGGCGATCGACGTTCCCATGTTTTCGCATTCTGGGGTTATTCTCTTGAAACCTGATGACATCACTAAAATCACTTTGATTTCTAGAGTTTATAAATATTATTTATTTTTTATAAAAATATTTTAAGCTTTTTCCTTAAAAATAAGAAAAAGTTCTTTTTAAAACTTTTTAAATCTCCACAGGATTCAAATATTATTATATACGGTCATAAATAGAAATATTAGTTATTTTAATTTATACGAATCTCTAACAGTCATATAAGCACGCATATTGGCGATATCAAAATCAGATTATGTGAGAATATATTTACAATTATGTATTTCGTACATTTTTCTAAACAAATATAAACTAATTATATTGTACAGCATTTTATTTTGTTTAAAAACTTATAAACATTAATATCGTACATAGTCGTATCTTTTAAACTCTCATACAGTTCAAAGTGTACGTTTTTAGGACCGTTCTTGTGCCTATAGAAATATCTTAACGTTTTGTCAAAGACGTAGTAAGGTCTTTCTTCGATAGTTCTTTTCATAAGGTTCCTTACCGGAGTTTCGGTTTTGTACTCTTTTTTTATATTTATTTCGAATACGATTAAATCTTTATTTTTTTCAATTTCCTCGTATAAAGTATAGTATACTTTGGACATAATTTTATATATATCCGATTCATCAGTCTTATTATGATTCGTTACAAACGTTTCAAATATATTCTGGTAAATTTCGAACAGAAGAGGCGAAACGTTCTTAACTATACCTTTACTCGACAGACCTTCGGGAGTTTTGTATATGTAAGTCTTTTTCGCTATCGTAAATACCGTATCGTATGATTTCATGTTTAGTTCTAGTTTTTTATTTATATTCTTCATATATTTTTGGACTTGGTCCACGTGAGAGGTATTGAGTTTGTTGCATAAAAACACAGAATCCGTATCCATCAGTACCGTTTCGAAGCCGTATGATTTAGCTATTTTCGCGGTTTCAAAAATGTATTTTCGTCCTAACATCGTGGTGATCGCTGCCACGTGAATCGCGCTGAGGCTTCCAAAAGTTGCGCCCAATCGTCCGTAAATACCGTTATTAATGATCTTTAACAGTCTGTACTGTGAAGTGATGTTAACGCTTTCGGCGGTCAACGCCTCTTTATATTTCAATAACTGCGTAAATTCAAAACGATTCATCTCTTTACTGTTCAACAATTTTACTTTGCAAGTTACCGTAGACATTTCAAAATCATCATCTATATTTTTATCTAATTTTATGAAATCTAAAATGTCGGATTCGACCGCCTTTTTTATAGTTTGTCTTTTTACGTTTTTATCATCTTCATCGGAGGATGACGAAGACGAACACTTTAAGTTGTATTTCTTTTTGATAATTACGTTTTCCAATATTTCGAGGGTGGCGTTGATATTCTTTAAACTCACTTTAGACCGGTCTCTTATTTGATTTTGTTTTTCAATCATTTTTGTTAGAACGCCCTTTTTCTTTTCCGAAAAGAGAACTAAAATAGAATCCTGTTTTATATTTTTAAAATTATCAAATTCGGCACAATTGGACAAATTTCCCGTAAGGTACATATACTCTTCTATTAGTCTTAGAATTTTTTCATCTTTTAACGTTTTATCATCTTTCAATTTGAGACCGTTCTCATGATTGCTGTACGTCATGATTTTTAATTTATATTCTTCTTTCCGTTCTTCTAAGATATTAAGAATTTTTTCGTTTAAAAAATTGGAAGGAAAAATAACTGTCTTTTCGAAAGAAACGTTAAATCCTTCTATCAGATATGGATAGTACGCGGTATAATCCATCGCGTAGACTTTTTCAAATAGACCTTTACCGAAACAATAGTTTATTCCTCCTTTGTAATTTATTTTACCATCATTTTTAAAATTTATTTGGTCTTCGTCATGTACTTTTACATTGCCGTTTTTAGTTTTAAATTCCATAAGATTTTTTAAATTATATCGCATATAGATTTTAAAATTCCTACTATACAAAATATAGTCTTTTTATTATGGGTCAAAAGAGTTTTAAATTCCAAACAATCTTTTATAGTCTTGCATTGGAGATATTCACAACTCTCTGACGTTGGAATTTTTGATATTTTGATGTTATAGGATTTTGAGTTTTCTGTCAGGAAATGTTCCATGTTCTGATTGAACCAGAGATCTATAAGTAGGATGGTATCTTTAAGGTTATACATAAGTATGTCTTTCAATCTGTCCGTTTGATCACAGTTCCTTTTTCTAAAAACTTCCAAATACAGATTTCTGATTTCCATGACATCGATGTCTATTTTGTTTTTGTTTAAGAATATTTTTGAAACGGTGTTCAGTTTAAAAATCTTTAATTACGAATTGAATCTGTGAAATTTAGAGATATACCTGTTTATATCCACATGAAACATGATAGGTCCGAACGTTATCATCCTGTCACCGAAGATTATGTATTTGTTATATTCCGTTTTCATGATATAATATATCAGACGGTTTGCTAAAAACAACGCGTCATAATTTATAGAATTATAACCGAGTAGAATAGAATAACGGTCTTTGTATGAATGAAAAATTTCCAAAACGCCGATAATCAAATCTGTTTCTTGTTTATAAAAACGTATATTATTGATTTCTATTACCGGCTCTCTATTTAACGGCAAATGGTACATTGTATAATGTAATGATTTATCACCGTCTATGATGTCGATCGATACTGAAAAAAGTATGTCGCACATAAATTCGCCAGTAGGAAGCCTGTTCGCGACGGAAGAAACGGTCTCTATATCAAAAGCTATATAACAGGTCGTATTTTGATTTTGTCGAATTGCGGTAACAGTATGATTTTTCCATCCGTCTTTTCAGACCAAATTAGATAGTTACGATTCGGATAATTTAAAAGCATCGTCATGATATCAAAGGACCATTCGGAAAGCGTTTTTATTTTCATACTTAAAAAACTCGAATTTTTGATTAGATTGAAAAGGTTAAAAGTCATTTTCAAATTTGACGTTTCCAAAACGAAACATTTATACAGACGCTTATCTCCATTGCCGTCATTCAAGACTCTCTGTAGAAATATATCGTCTGATATATTTTCGAGATCTAGAATAGAAAAACCTTTTACCCCGACTATTTTCACATTATATAAAAATAACCATTCTACGAGTTCTCTTATGCACTCTATATCGTATTCTGTCCAAACGAAAAGTGAGGTTTTAAATTCTGTCAATTTTTGCCAGTACACGCCTTTTTCGTCTACACATTCGGCAATAATTCTGTTTTCGTTTATGATATTCCATTTTAATACAAAATATTTCATTTTATTTTATGATAGTTTGACTGAAGTATGATAACAAATATCTACTGATTAAATTAAAATCCGTTTTCGTATTATCATTATTCGATTACATATCGTAATAATATTGTCATAATTGCAAATTGTTATTTAACAGAATAAATAATTCCGTTTAATAAAATTACACATATCATGAAGATCATATATAATCAATATGATAAATCTTTAAAAAAAATTATATATTTTATTGTAATAAATCATAATATTAATATGATATAAGAGAGATAATGGTACGTCGTAGATCTAGATCTAGATCAAGGTCCAGATCACCGCAAAGACATACGAATAAAAAGGGGAGAGGTCGAAAACGCAGAGGAAGCAGATCTACTAGAAGAGTGAGATCAAGATCCAGATCAAGGTCGTTATCACCTGGAAAAGTTTATAGAAGAAGGAAAAGCGGTAGAAGAAGATCGAGATCTAAGTCGATGTGATCGGTTGCTTAAATAAATACATATTTGACTATATTAAAAATTTTTATTTTTTTACAATATTACCCTAATTTTTTAGGAAAAAAATATATATTTTTTTTATTCAAAGTAATTTAAAAACGTAATAAATATATAAATATAAAAAGGCGATAATGTTAGAATTGTATTGTAATTATTTTACTGTAATTTATATTCTAATAATATTATTGATGCTTTGTAAAGATTCTAAACTACAGAAAGAGGTGGCGATTTATAAAATCATAAACGAAAAAAATTTTTTATACAGAGAGTTCATATTGAACAGATACGAGGATTTCCTATAAATTATAAATTTTTTATCGATAATAAGAATTCATTTTAAAAACATCGTAATAAAATGTACGATTATAACTATCACTACTAGAATAAAACCGATAATTATAAATTTTCCGAAATTCAAAAAGAATGGAGTGTATGGTAAATCGTCGAACACATCGCCTATCACATCTAGTACTGTAGAATCGGTTATGCATTTTATACAGTAATTGGAAGGTAGAGTGGAAGAGTCGAAATAAGACATATCGTCTAATGTATCAATATCGCTGTTACAAGAGATACATTCGTCCTTTAAAGAAAATATACCGCAAAGAGACGATTCGTCCAAAACCGGTTTTTTCGTCTGATAAAATTGTGTCAAAACCTGCCAGTTTTTCTTTTCTGCAATTACGCTTTTATAATTGTCGCCCGAGATGTTTAAATTCGTATATTCGTTTATATTTTGTAACAAGGCAGAGTCTTTTAATACGGCATAAGTTACGTAAACGTTAATATTGTATAAATTCTGAACATCATATAATTTCTTATCCTTTTCGTTCAAACCATCCGGTGTGCAATATCTATAAGTTAAATTTTCAGCCGTCGATTTACCATTCTCCTTTTTAATAAGCTTGCATCCATTTCTTTTTTTAACGGAATCATAAAGCGATTGATACATGTCATCACCTATTACGACCACTGCAATGACGCCTGCTACAGTCATGCCTGATTTCATAGTTTTAGTTAATTTTTCCCATATATTTTGTAATTTATTGCATCCTTCATCACCCAGTGCCTTTTTCATGTCGTCAATTGAATTTCCTACCTCTACTTCTAAATCGGTGTATTGTTTTTTTAAATCGGTAAGTTTTTTTTCCAATAAATCGACATCAATATCAGGAATGTTTGTTTTAGAAATTAAATTCTTTATTTTATTTTCCTCGCCCTCTGATATCCTCGCCTCGACGGACATGGTTTCGAGAAATTTATTTATATTTCCAATTCTTATGTCTTTTTCAACTGATTTTATCGTCTTTCCATTGACGGTCACTAAATTAGTATCTTTATCCAATTCGTAGGGTAGATTTTTTATAATATCGTCAAAAGATTCGACCATCTATTTTACAGTTTTTAAAATCGTCGATATCCTTTAAAAAAGATTTAGAATCGTCGTAAACTTTTGTGATATCCTTAGTGTTGATAAAAATTCTTCCATTAGACTTAGATTAATCGATAAAAAAAATCATTACATAAAACATTACGGACTGTCTGTGTCGAGAAATTTATTATATCATAACGTCCGTGTCAATTAAAATAAAAACATTTAATGAAAATATTAAAATAAATATATGTACCAGATATATTAATAAAAAATTAATCATCTGTCGCTAAATATATGTATACTGATAAAATAAAAATTATTATTTTTAAATTAAAAATATAACGATTATTAGAATATCATTAAAGAAGAAATGGCGTATGAGTTTTAAAAAAGGATTTTTTAATTTTTTATTTCTTTTTCTTCGTGGGTCTAACTATTTTAGTATTGATAAAAAGATTTCTTACCGTCAAAAACATTTCAGATGAAAATATAAGAAATTATTTTTTTAAAGTCACTGGAAGAAAACCTTGTGGATACG